>JACGWO010000001.1:75271321-75352295 GCA_034509735.1 Sesamum alatum
CCCTTTTATATTTGCCATAGCGACGGCTTGATCAACCTTCGAAATCAATCGTACTTCCGGGTACAGTCCCTAATACTCACACAAACGTAGGAACACCTTGTGTTTCAGTCCTTACCATTGACTGATGGATGACTCATTTCTGGCTATAAATATATTCACATTGACTCTAATAATCAATATTAATGTCACTCTTTGATTCTAAGAAAAAGGACTCCATTTTTATTCAACATTAAAATGCACTAGGACTACATCTGGAACAGTCTTTTAAGCCATGTAGCCATCTTTTGTACCTTTGCACAACGAAAAACTCCTTTAAACAAGTTTAGATACTAATGCACATTTATCTTTGCCAAATCGAGGGCTTGGAGAACCTTCACAATTTATCGTACTTCCAGATACATGCCTAATACTCCAAAAATCGTAGGAAGCACCTTGTGCTTTCCAGTCCTTATCATTGACTGATAGATTACTCATTTTTTGCTATAAATAATATTCTTATTTTGACTCAAATATTCAATATTAAACTCACTCTTCGATTATGCGACTAGGACTCCATCTTATTCTGCATAAAAATGCACCAGGACTACATCTAGAACACTCTTTCGAGCCATAGACTCAGCTTTGTACCTTTGCACAATGAAAAACTCCTTTAAACAAATTTAGACACTTATTCCCTTTTACATTTGCCATATCGACGGCTTGATCAACCTTCGTAATCAATCGTACTTCCGGGTACATTCCTAATACTTCAACACAAACATAGAAAACACCTTGGGTTTTCAGTCCTTATCATTGACTGATAGATGACTCATTTCTGGCTATAAATATATTCGCATTGACCCTAATAATCAATATTAATGTCACTCTTCGATTCTAAGAAAAGGACTCCATGTTATTCAA
The DNA here is from genome assembly GCA_034509735.1 of Sesamum alatum. Taxonomy (NCBI): domain Eukaryota; kingdom Viridiplantae; phylum Streptophyta; class Magnoliopsida; order Lamiales; family Pedaliaceae; genus Sesamum; species Sesamum alatum. The sequence continues at coordinate 75,272,222 of JACGWO010000001.1, forward strand.
TATTAAAATGCACTAGGAATACATCTGGAACACTCTTTTGAGCCATGGAGTCATCTTTGTATCTTTGCGCAACGACAAACTCCTTTAAACAAGTTTAGACACTAATGCACTTTTATCTTTGCCAACTCGAGGACTTCGAGAACCTTTCACAATCTATCGTACTTCCGGATACATGCCTAATACTCCACAGAATTGTAGGAAGCACCTTGTGCTTTCAGTCCTTATCATTGAGTGATAGATGACTCATTTCTTGCTAATAAAATATTCTTATTGATCAAATAATCAATATTAAACTAACTATTCGATTATGCAACTAGGACTCCAACTAATTCAGCATAAAAATGCACCATGACAACATCTAAAACACTCTTTCGAGCCATAGACTCAGTTTTGTACCTTTGCACAATGAAAAACTCCTTTAAACAAATTTAGACACTTATTCCCTTTTATATTTGCCATAGCGACGGCTTGATCAACCTTCGTAATCAATCGTACTTCCGGGTACATTCCTAATACTCAACACAAACGTAGGAAACACCTTGTGTTTTCAGTCCTTATCATTGACTGATAGATGACTCATTTCTGGCTATAAATATATTCGCATTGGCTCTAACAATCAATATTAATTTCACTCTTCATTTCTAAGAAAAGGACTCGATTTTATTCAACATTAAAATGCACTAGGACTACATCTGGAACACTCTTTTGAGCCATGGAGTCATCTTTGTACCTTTTCGCAACGACAAACTCCTTTAAACAAGTTTAGACACTAATGCACTTTTATCTTTGCCAAATCGAGGGCTTGGAGAACCTTCACAATCTATCGTACTTCCGAATACATGCCTAATACTCCACAAAATTGTAGGAAGCACCTTGTACTTTCAGTCCTTATCATTGACTGATAGATGACTCATTTTTTGCTATAAATATATTCTTATTGACTCAAATAATCAATATTAAACTCACTCTTCGATTATGCGACTAGGACTCCATCTTATTCAGCATAAAAATGCACCCGGACTACATCTAGAACACTCTTTCGAGCCATAGACTCAGCTTTGTACCTTTGCACAATGAAAAACTCCTTTAAACAAATTTAGACACTTATTCCCTTTTATATTTGCCATATCGACGGCTTGATCAACCTTCGTAATCAATCGTACTTCCAGGTACATTCCTAATACTCAACACAAACATAGGAAACACCATTGGTTTTTATTCCTTATCATTGACTGATAGATGACTCATTTCTGGCTATAAATATATTCGCATTGACTCTAACAATCAATATTAATTTCAGTCTTCATTTCTAAGAAAAGGACTCGATTTTATTCAACATTAAAATGCACTAGGACTACATCTGGAACACTCTTTTGAGCCATGGAGTCATCTTTGTACCTTTGCGCAACGACAAACTCCTTTAAACAAGTTTAGACACTAATGCACTTTTATCTTTGCCAAATCGAGGGCTTGGAGAACCTTCACAATCTATCGTACTTCCGGATACATGCCCAATACTCCACAAAATCGTAGGAAGCACCTTGTGCTTTCAGTGCTTATCATTGACTGATAGATGACTCATTTTTTGCTATAAATATATTCTTATTGACTCAAATATTCAATATTAAAACTCACTCTTCGATTATGCAACTAGGACCTATTCAGCATAAAAATGCACCAGGACTACATCTAGAACACTCTTTCGAGCCATAGACTCAGCTTTGTACCTTTGCACAATGAAAAACTCCTTTAAACAAATTTAGACACTTATTCCCTTTTACATTTGCCATATCGACGGCGTGATCAACCTTCGTAATCAATCGTACTTCCGGGTACATTCCTAATATTCAACACAAACATAGGAAACAGCTTGGGTTTCAGTCCTTATCAGTGCCTGATAGATGACTCATTTCTGGCTATAAATATATTCGCATTGACTCTAATAATCAATATTAATGTCACTCTTCGATTCTGAGAAAAGGACTCCATGTTATTCAATATTAAAATGCACTAGGAATACATCTGGAACACTCTTTTGAGCCATGGAGTCATCTTTGTACCTTTGCGCAACGACAAAACTCCTTTAAACAAGTTTAGACACTAATGGACTTTTATCTTTGCCAAATCGATGGCTTGGAGAACCTTCACAATCTATCGTACTTCAGGATACATGCCTAAAACTCCACAAAAAATTGTAGGAAGCACCTTACGCTTTCAGTCCTTAGCATTGACTGATAGATGACTCAATTTTTTGCTATAAATATATTCTTATTGACTCGAATAATCAATATTAAACTCACTCTTCGATTATGCAAGTAGGACTCCATCTTATTCAGCATAGAAATGCACCAAGACTACATCTAGAACACTCTTTCGAGCCATAGACTCAGCTTTGTTACCTTTGCACAATGAAAAACTCATTTAAACAAATTTAGACACTTATTCCCTTTGACATTTGCCATATCGACAGCATGATCAACCTTCGTAATCAATCGTACTTCCGGGTAGATTCCTAATACTCAACACAAAACATAGGAAACACCTTGGGTTTTCAGTCCTTATCATTGAGTGATAGATGACTCATTTCTGGCTATAATATATTCGCATTGACTCTAATAATCAATATTAATGACACTCTTCGATTCTAAGAAAAGGATTCGATTTTATTCAACATTAAAATGCACTAGGACTACATCTGGAGCACTCTTTTGAGCCATGGAGTCATCTTTGTACCTTTGCGCAACGACAAACTCCTTTAAACAAGTTTTAGACACTAATGCACTTTTATCTTTGCCAAATCGAGGGCTTGGAGAACCTTCACAATCTATCGTACTTCCGGATACATGCCTAATACTCCACAAAATCGTAGGAAGCACCTTGTGCTTTCAGTCCTTATCATTGACTGATAGATGACTCATTTTTTGCTAATAAATATATTCTTATTGACTCAAAATATTCAATAGTAAACTCACTCTTCGATTATGCGACTAGGACTCCATCTTATTCAGCCTAAAAATGCACCAGGACTACATCTAGAACACTATGTCGAGCCATAGACTCAGCTTTGTACGTTTGCACAATGAAAAACTCCTTTAAACAAATTTAGACACTTATTCCCTTTTATATTTGCCATAGCGACGGCTTGATCAACCTTCGTAACCAATCGTACTTTCGGGTACATTCCTAATACTCAACACAAACGTAGGAAACACCTTGTCCTTTCAGTCTTTTTTATTGACTGATAGATGACTCATTTCTGGCTATAAATATATTCGCATTGACTCTAATAATCAATATTAATGTCACTCTTCGATTCTGAGAAAAGGACTCCATGTTATTCAATATTAAAATGCATTAGGAATACATCTGGAACACTCTTTTGAGCCATGGAGTCATCTTTGTACCTTTGCGCAACGACAAACTCCTTTAAACAAGTTTAGACACTAATGGACTTTTATCTTTGCCAAATCGATGGCTTGGAGAACCTTCACAATCTATCGTACTTCAGGATACATGCCTAAAACTCCACAAAATTGTAGGAAGCACCTTACGCTTTCAGTCCTTAGCATTGACTGATAGATGACTCAATTTTTGCTATAAATATATTCTTATTGACTCGAATAATCAATATTAAACTCACTCTTCGATTATGCAAGTAGGACTCCATCTTATTCAGCATAGAAATGCACCAAGACTACATCTAGAACACTCTTTCGAGCCATAGACTCAGCTTTGTACCTTTGCACAATGAAAAACTCCTTTAAACAAATTTAGACACTTATTCCCTTTGACATTTGCCATATCGACAGCATGATCAACCTTCGTAATCAATCGTACTTCCGGGTAGATTCCTAATACTCAACACAAACATAGGAAACACCTTGGGTTTTCAGTCCTTATCATTGAGTGATAGATGACTCATTTCTGGCTATAAATATATTCGCATTGACTCTAATAATCAATATTAATGACACTCTTCGATTCTAAGAAAAGGACTCGATTTTATTCAACATTAAAATGCACTAGGACTACATCTGGAGCACTCTTTTGAGCCATGGAGTCATCTTTGTACCTTTGCGCAACGACAAACTCCTTTAAACAAGTTTAGACACTAATGCACTTTTATCTTTGCCAAATCGAGGGCTTGGAGAACCTTCACAATCTATCGTACTTCCGGATACATGCCTAATACTCCACAAAATCGTAGGAAGCACCTTGTGCTTTCAGTCCTTATCATTGACTGATAGATGACTCATTTTTTGCTATAAATATATTCTTATTGACTCAAATATTCAATAGTAAACTCACTCTTCGATTATGCGACTAGGACTCCATCTTATTCAGCCTAAAAATGCACCAGGACTACATCTAGAACACTATGTCGAGCCATAGACTCAGCTTTGTACGTTTGCACAATGAAAAACTCCTTTAAACAAATTTAGACACTTATTCCCTTTTATATTTGCCATAGCGACGGCTTGATCAACCTTCGTAACCAATCGTACTTTCGGGTACATTCCTAATACTCAACACAAACGTAGGAAACACCTTGTCCTTTCAGTCTTTTTATTGACTGATAGATGACTCATTTCTGGCTATAAATATATTCGCATTGACTCTAATAATCAATATTAATGTCACTCTTCGATTCTAAGAAAAGGACTCCATTTTGTTCAATATTAAAATGCACTAGGACTACATCTGGAACACTCTTTTGGGCCATGGAGTCATCTTTGTACATTTGCGCAACGACAAACTCCTTTAAACAAGTTTAGACACTAATGCACTTTATCTCTGCCAAATCGAGGGCTTGGAGAACCTTCACAATCTATCGTATTCCGGATACATGCCTAACACTCCACAAAATCGTAGGAAGCACCTTACGCTTTCAGTGCTTATCATTGACTGATAGATGACTCATTTTTTGCTATAAATATATTTTTATTGACTCACATAATCAATATTAAACTCACTCTTCGATTATGCGACTAGGACTCCATCATATTCAGCATAAAAATGCACCAGGACTACATCTAGAACATTCTTTCGAGCCATAGACTCAGCTTTGTACCTTTGCACAATGAAAAACTCCTTTAAACAAATTTAAACACTTATTCCCTTTTATATTTGCCATAGCGACGGCTTGATCAACCTTCGTTATCAATCGTACTTCCCGGTACATTCCTAATACTCAACAAAAACGTAGGAAACACCTTCTGCTTTCAGTCCTTATCATTGACTGATAGATGACTCATTTCTGGCTATAAATATATTCGCATTGTCTCTAATAATCAATATTAATGTCACTCTTCGATTCTAAAAAAAGGACTCCATTTTATTCAACATTAAAATGCACTGGGACTACTTCTAGAACACTGTTTTGAGCCATGGAGTCATATTTGTACCTTTGCGCAACGACAAACTCCTTTAAACAAGTTTAGACACTAATGCACTTTTATCTTTGCCAAATCGAGGGCTTGGAGATCCTTCACAATCTATCGTACTTCCGGATACATGCCTAATACTCCACAAAATCGTAGGAAGCACCTTGTGCTTTCAGTCCTTATCATTGACTGATAGATGACTCATTTTTTGCTATAAATATATTTTTATTGACTCAAATAATCAATATTAAACTCACTCTTCGATTATGCGACTAGGACTCCATCTTATTCAGCATAAAAATGCACCAGGACTATATCTAGAACACTCTTTCGAGCCACAGACTCAGATTTGTACCTTTACACAATGAAAAACACCTTTAAACAAATTTAGACACTTATTCCCTTTTATATTTGCCATAGCGACGGCTTGATCAACCTTCGTAATCGATCGTACTTCCGGGTACATTCCTAATACTCAACACAAACGTAGGAAATACCTTGTGCTTTCAGTCCTTATCATTGACTGATAGATGACTCATTTCTGGCTATAAATATATTCGCATTGACTCTAATAATCAATATTAATGTCACTCTTCGATTCTAAGAAAAGGACTTCATTTTATTCAACATTAAAATGCACTAGGACTACATCTGGAGCACTCTTTTGAGCCATGGAATCATCTTTGTACCTTTGCGCAACGACAAACTCCTTTAAACAAGTTTAGACACTAATGAACTTTTATCTTTGCCAAATCGAGGGCTTGGAGAACCTTCACAATCTATCGTACTTACGGATACATGCTGAATACTCCACAAAATCGTAGGAAGCACCTTGTGCTTTCAGTCCTTATCATTGACAGATAGATGACTCAGTTTTTTGCTATAAATATATCCTTATTGACTCAAATATTCAATAGTAAACTCACTCTTCGATTGTCCGACTAGGACTCCATCTTATTTATCATAAAAATGCGTCAGGACTACATCTAGAACACTCTGTCGAGCCATTGACTCAGCTTTGTACCTTTGCACAATGAAAAACTCCTTTAAACAAATTTAGACACTTATTCCCTTTTATATTTGCCATAGCGACGGTTTGATCAACCTTCGTAATCAATCGTACTTTCGGGTACATTCCTAATACTCAACACAAACGTAGGAAACACCTTGTGCTTTCAGTCCTTTTCATTGACTGATAGATGACTCAATTCTGGCTATAAATTTATTCGCATTGACTCTAATAATCAATATTAATGTCACTCTTCGATTCTAAGAAAAAGGACTTCATTTTATTCAACATTAAAATGCACTAGGACTACATCTGGAGCACTCTTTTGAGCCATGGAGTCATCTTTGTACCTTTGCGCAACGACAAACTCCTTTAAACAAGTTTAGACACTAATGCACTTTTATCTCTGCCAAATCGAGGGCTTGGATAACCTTCACAATCTATCGTACTTCCGGATACATGCCTAATACTCCACAAAATCGTAGGAAGCACCTTGTGCTTTCAGTCCTTATCATTGACTGATAGATGACTCATTTTTTGCTATAAATATATTCTTATTGACTCAAATATTCAATAGTAAACTCACTCTTCGATTGTCCGACTAGGACTCCATCTTATTCAGCATAAAAATGCACCAGGACTACATCTAGAACACTCTTTCGAGCCATAGACTCAGCTTTGTACCTTTGCACAATGAAAAACTCCTTTAAACAAATTTAGACACTTATTCCATTTTATATTTGCCATAGCGACGACTTGATCAACCTTCGTAATCAATCGTACTTCCGGGTACATTCCTAATACTCAACACAAACATAGGAAACACCTTGGGTTTTCAGTCCTTATGATTGACTGATAGATGACTCATTTCTGGCTATAAATATATTCGCATTGACTCTAATAATCAATATTAATGTCACTCTTCGATTCTAAGAAAAGGACTCCATTTTATTCAACATTAAAATGCACTAGGACTACATCTGGAACACTCTTTTGAGCCAAGGAGTCATCTTTGTACCTTTGCGCACCGACATACTCCATTAAACAAGTTTATACACTAATTACTTTTATCTTTGCCAAATCGAGGGCTTGGAGAACCTTCACAATCTACCGTACTTCCGGATACATGCCTAATACTCCACAAAATCATAGGAAGCACCTTATGCTTTCAGTCCTTATCATTGACTGATAGATGACTCATTTTTTGCTATAAATATATTCTTATTGACTCTAATAATCAATATTAAATTCACTCTTCAATTATTCGACTAGGACTCCATCTTATTCAACATAAAATGCACTAGGACTATATCTAGAACACTCTTTTGAACCATGGACTCAGCTTTGTACCTTTGCGCAACATCAAATTCCTTTAAACAAATTTAGACACTAATGCACTTTTATCTTTGCCATGTCGAGGGCTTGGAGAACCTTTATAATCAATCGTACGTCCGGATACATGCCCAATACTCAACACAGTCGTAGGAAACACGATGTGCTTTGATATGGTATCGACCATGGGTGGCCCGATCTTCACGACGTAGGCTTGAAATGGATAAAGAGGTCCGTGACCTGAGGAATGCAAATAGCCAACCAACGTTATTGGAACGTGACCTGCTACTTAGAACATTCAACCAACCACGAGCACGAGTAAACCAATCCACACAACGACACACTTGGGTCGAGCACGAATTGGGGGCTTTGTGAATTTGAATCACCAACCTAATATGCTAGATTGACAAAGCAAGGTTTCACTAAAGCTGAAAATAGGATATAAACTCTTCAAAATATGAGAACTCTCTCTCAATATTTCTTAAACTTGGATAAATCTTGGTTGTTCCCGTTTGTATGCTGATACATGCCTTTTATAGGCCTAAAACACTTCCAAATTGACCACACATAACCCCAAGTGACTCCTTGGTGGATGTACATTCAATAATTAGTCAAAATATGACTAAAAACTATGCATTCTGGGTCAAAAACGAGTAAAAACTATGGTCTTCCATGTGAAATCCGAAAATTGGTGCATTGTATGTGATAAATGCACTTTGAATGTGATTAAGAAGTCTTCCTTGACCACTTGGCTGCACTTGGACGAATTTGGGCTCTTATTATGGGCTTCCTTGGGCTTGAATTATTGAAATTAAGCACTCATGTTGGGCCTCCAATTGTGACTTGATCCCATTAGCAAATATTAAGTTGGATTGGGCTTGAATTGCTTCTTGCATTCTCTTCAACCTTCCTCTTGTCATTGGCCCACTTCCAATTGTTAAGTCTTGGTGCAATTGATCGTGAACGCCTTTAGCTCGTTGGATGCCCTCAGTGCTCTCATCATCCTCCCCCTCTTGAAAAGGAGTCGTCCTCGACTCTTCATTATCTGTATCATAAAAAGGAGAAAGATCAGAAACATTAAAAGTAGCACTCACTCCATACTCACCGGGCAATTCAAGCTTGTAAGCATTGTCATTGATCCTTTCAAGGACTCGAAATGGTCCATCCCCTCTTGGCATGAGCTTGGACTTCCGTTTGTCTGGAAACCTCTCTTTTCTAAGATGCAACCAGACTAAGTCCCCTGGTTCAAAGATAACTCGTTTTCTTCCCTTGTTTGCACGGTTCACGTACTGTTGAGTCATCCTCTCAATATTACTTTTTGCCTTCTCATGGATTTGCTTAACAAATTCAGCACGTTTCTTTCCATCCATGTTTATTCTCTCCTGCAAAGGCAAAGGAGTTAAATCAATAGGTGCAAGAGGATTAAAACCATAAACAATTTGAAACGGCGAAAACTTAGTAGTAGAATGGACAGCCCTATTGTAAGCAAACTCGACGTGCGGTAGACACTCTTCCCAACTCCTCAAGTTCTTCTTCACAATTATTCGCAACAAAGTTGAAAGTGTCCTATTGACCACCTCGGTTTGCCCGTCAGTTTGAGGATGACAAGTAGTAGGGAAAAGTAACTTAGTTCCAAGCTTGCCCCACAAAGTTTTCCAAAAGTAGCTAAGGAACTTGGTATCTCGATCAGACACTATAGTCCTTGGCATACCATGGAGCCTCACAACTTCCTGAAAGAAAAGATTAGCAATATTAGAGGCATCATCAACTTTATGGCATGCAATGAAGTGTGCCATTTTGGAAAATCTGTCAACAACAACAAAAATAGAATCTCTTCCCCTCTTAGACCTAGGCAATCCCAAAACAAAGTCCATTGAAATATCTTCCCAAGGTACACTGGGAATAGGGAGGGGCATGTACAATCCATGAGGATTAAGCTTTGATTTTGCCTTATGACAAACTATGCATTTCCCCACAAATTTCTCAACATCTCTACGCATCTTGGGCCAATAAAAGTGTTCACTCAAGACTCCCAAAGTCTTAGAAATACCAAAGTGACCCATCAAACCCCCAGAATGTGCTTCCTTTAACAATAACAAACGAGTTGAACAATTAGGAACACAAAGCTGGTTGGCTCGAAATAAAAACCCATCATGCAAATAGAATTTGTCCCATCCGTTGCTTGGGGTGCAATTTCCAAATGCTTCACCAAAATCAACATCATTAGTATACAGATCTTTGATGAACTCAAAGCCAAGAATTTTAGCATCTAACATTGAAAGAAAAACATACCTTCTTGAAAGTGCATCAGCAACAATGTTCTCCTTACCTTTCTTGTGTTTGATCACATATGGAAACGACTCAATAAACTCTATCCACTTTGCATGTCGTCGGCTAAGCTTGCTTTGACTTTTAATATACTTGAGTGCTTCATGATCAGAATGTATCACAAACTCTTTTGGCCACAAATAATGTTGCCAAGTTTCTAATACTCTAACCAATGCATAAAGCTCCTTGTCATATGTGGGGTAGTTAAGTGTCGGCCCACTTAGCTTCTCGCTGAAATATGCAATCGGTCTACCTCCTTGCAAAAGAACTCCTCCTATGCCAATCCCACTTGCATCACACTCAATTTCAAAAGTCTTACCAAAGTCGGGAAGGGCTAGCAAAGGTGCATGAGTAAGCTTCTCTTTTATGGTTTGAAAGGCTTTCTCTTGTGCTTTTCCCCACTTGAATGGAACATTCTTCTTTGTTAACTCGTTCAATGGGGCTGCCATGGTGCTAAAGTCCTTCACAAATCGCCTATAAAAGCTTGCAAGTCCATGAAAGCTCCTCACTTCTCCAATAGTGGTGGGGGTTGGCCAATCTTGGATAGCTTTGACCTTTTCTTCATCAACTGTGATTCCTTCAATACTCACAACAAAACCAAGAAAAACAACTTTGTTAGTGCAAAAGTCACACTTTTTCAGATTTCCAAATAACTTTTCTTTTCTTAGAACCTCGAGGACTTGATTTAGATGTGCTACATGTTCTTCCAAAGTCCTACTATAAACAAGAATGTCATCAAAGTAAACTACCACAAATTTGCCTAGAAATGCACGCAAAACATGATTCATCAATCTCATAAAGGTGCTAGGTGCATTACTAAGTCCAAAAGGCATAACTAACCACTCATAAAGCCCATGTTTTGTTTTGAAAGCGGTTTTCCACTCATCTCCTTCTTTCATCCTAATTTTGATGATAACCACTTTTTAAATCAATTTTAGAAAACATAGTTGAACCATTTAACTCGTCAAGCATATCATCTATCCTAGGAATAGGGTGACGATATCTTATCGTTATGTTGTTAATGGCTCGACAATCAACACACATCCGCCATGTGCCTTCCTTCTTAGGCACGAGCAACACCGGAACTGCACAAGGACTAAGGCTCTCCCTTACATAACCTTTGGCCATCAGCTCTTGGATTTGCCTTTGAATCTCCTTAGTCTCCTCGGGATTGGTACGGTATGCTGGACGATTTGGTAAGGATGCTCCAGGCATGAAATCAATTTGATGCTCGATCCCACGAATTGGTGGTAAACCTGGTGGCATCTCATCCGGAAAGACATCTTCATAGTCCTGCAAAAGAGATGTAACAACACTAGGTAGAGAAGATGTTAGGTCGTTAGAGTTCAACATAGCCTCTTTGTACACAAGTACAATGAGGTTTTGTTGATAAACCAAAGCTTCCTTGATCTCACTCTTTTTAGCAACTAGTAAACTCTCTTTCTCTTCATCTTTTTCCCTCTCCTTTTTCTTTCCTCTTTTGCTTTCTTTTTCTCCATCTTTTGAATCCCTCATTTTTTTATCATTCTCATTTTTACTCTCTTCTTTTTGTTTCTCTTTCTTTTTCTCACACTCTCTTTTGTTTTCTCTCAAAATCTGATCTTGCAAAATCTGCTTTGGTGTCGTCGGATTGAGAGTTATGGATGCCCCTCGTAGCACAAAAGAGTAACGATTTTGGAATCCATCATGTGTCACATGCCTATCAAACTGCCATGGTCTCCCTAGCAATATGTGGCATGCTTTCATTGGCACAATATCACAAATAACCTCATCTTTGTATCTTCCAATTGAAAACAATACCTTTACTTGCTTGGTCACCTTCAACTCACCACACTCATTCAACCATTGAAGTTTGTATGGGCGGTGATGCTTGATAGTAGGTAGACTTAATTTTTGAACCAAGTCAGTACTTGCCACATTGCAACAACTACCACCATCAATAATCATGCTACATACCTTTCCTTGAACTTGGCAGCGTGTATGGAACAAGTTTTCTCTTTGGCAATTGCCTTCCTCCATCATATGGGCACTAAGAGATCTTCTAGTAACAAGCAACTCTCCTTCTTCGGCATACTCTCCATCACCATCTTCTTGTGATGATTCCTCTTTCTCGGTGCTTTCTCCTTCGGTTTCCAACTCTCCATGGTTGTTGAAGATCATTGTACGTCGGTTAGGACACTCACTTGCTATGTGCCCTCTCCCTTGGCACTTGAAACACTTTATATCACGGTTTCTTGAAGAATTAGGCACGGGTTGTACCTTTTTTGCAGCAACTTTGTCACCATGTTTAGGATCGGCCTCCTTGAATTTCGATGTGGAAGGGGTGTCTTTCTTGGGGTTGTTCTTCCATGGACTGAATGTAGATGAGTTAGAACTCCTCCGCATAAGTCCTCTCCGCTTGAGTTGTTGTTCAACCTTGATGGACTGGTGTACCATCTCTTCAAGTTCTACATAGTGGTGCATCTCCACAACATCAGCGATGTCACGATTGAGCCCATGCAAGAAACGAGCCATAGTTGCTTCATCGTCCTCTATGATGTTAGTTCGAATCATGGCAATCTCCATCTCTTTGTAGTACTCATCAACACTTTTAGAACCTTGAGTAAGACGTTGGAGCTGGTTGTGAAGCTCACGACGATAATAGGACGAACAAACCTCCTCCTCATGATTGCTCTCATCTCTTCCCATGTTGTGATAGGACGTTCACCATTCCTAACCCTTTCCTTTTGCATCTGATCCCACCAAACAAGAGCATAATCGGTAAACTCAAGGGCTGCGAGTTTGACCTTTTTACTCTGCGAGTAGTTGTGGCATGAAAAGATTTGCTCAACACGCATCTCCCATTCCAAATATGCTTCGGGATCACTCTTTCCTTTAAATGAAGGAATTGTGACCTTAACTCCTCCTAGGCCACCATCTTCATCTCTAGGCCGTCTCGGTCTATCTCTTGGTCTATTCACTCTCCTTGGCCGGATGTCCTCATATTCATCTTCACCACTTGGATCCTCCAAATACTCATTATGAACATGATGTTGAGGCCGTGGATTGGGAGTTTGTCTTTGATTTGTAACTCTTGGACCGGCAACTCGATCCTCTACTTGATCCAATCTTTCATGAAGACCTTCCAACTTACGGTCAAGCAACTTCTCAAGGTGGCTCACCAAGGCTTGCATATGGAATGCATCGACTCCGCCTCGTAGTGTTTCTCCCGAGTTGTTGTCATCACTTCCTTCAACAACTCCTTTATCTCGATTTTCTGCCATTTAATAAAATTATAGGAACCTCACCAAATCCTTGCCACACTCTTTTTTTCTCTCTTTTATTTTTCCACTCGTGTTTCACTCTTTTATTTTTCCACTCGTGTTTCACTCCTCACTTAATAAGCTCACAACTCTTGACTCTCAACGATAGTCTCACTACACTTAACACTCTCTACTCTAAAACTTATGAAACTCGATGCTTTTATCTAGCAACTCAAAAACAAATGCCAATTATTTCCTCAACCAAGTATGTGTAGATGGACGATTCAAACTTACTCGTAGCAAGAGAATGGTCTAAAGAAGCTAGGTACAACTTGGGAAATCAAGATCGGTTGGCTTACAAGGATAGTAGCAAAGTATAGCTAGGAAACAATAACACAATCATATTTTCTCTTTCTTTTGTTTTTTTTTCCTTTCAAATGGCCCTTTTTTTTTCACTTTTGTACTCTTTTTTTTTTTGGCCTTCTTTTGTTTTTTTTTTTGAACGAATTTTCCTTCTTTTTTTTTTTTGGCTGCTCGACTGCTTTTTTTTTCTTTCGAGCTTTTCTCTTCTTTTTTTTTTGAACGAATTTTGTCCTCTATTTTTTTGTAAAGATAAAACAAAAGATAACAATGGGGTACGGAAGCTTGGTGGTGTAAGATAAAAGATAGGTGGAACTTGGGGACCTACCGTGTCAACCGAAGGCTCTGATACCACATGATATGGTATCGACCATGGGTGGCCCGATCTTCACGACGTAGGCTTGAAATGGATAAAGAGGTCCGTGACCTGAGGAATGCAAATAGCCAACCAACGTTATTGGAACGTGACCTGCTACTTAGAACATTCAACCAACCACGAGCACGAGTAAACCAATCCACACAACGACACACTTGGGTCGAGCACGAATTGGGGGCTTTGTGAATTTGAATCACCAACCTAATATGCTAGATTGACAAAGCAAGGTTTCACTAAAGCTGAAAATAGGATATAAACTCTTCAAAATATGAGAACTCTCTCTCAATATTTCTTAAACTTGGATAAATCTTGGTTGTTCCCGTTTGTATGCTGATACATGCCTTTTATAGGACTAAAAACACTTCCAAATTGACCACACATAACCCCAAGTGACTCCTTGGTGGATGTACATTCAATAATTAGTCAAAATATGACTAAAAACTATGCATTCTTGGTCAAAAACGAGTAAAAACTATGGTCTTCCATGTGAATCCGAAAATTGGTGCATTGTATGTGATAAATGCACTTTGAATGTGATTAAGAAGTCTTCCTTGACCACTTGGCTGCACTTGGACGAATTTGGGCTCTTATTATGGGCTTCCTTGGGCTTGAATTATTGAAATTAAGCACTCATGTTGGGCCTCCAATTGTGACTTGATCCCATTAGCAAATATTAAGTTGGATTGGGCTTGAATTGCTTCTTGCATTCTCTTCAACCTTCCTCTTGTCATTGGCCCACTTCCAATTGTTAAGTCTTGGTGCAATTGATCGTGAACGCCTTTAGCTCGTTGGATGCCCTCAGTGCTCTCATCATGCTTTCAGTCCTTATCATTGACAGATTGATGACTCATTTTTTGCTATAAATATATTCGTATTGACTCTAATAATCAATATTAAAGCCACTCTTCGATTATACGGCTAGGACTCCATCTTATTCAACATAACATGCATTAGGACTACATCTAGAACACTCTTTTGAGCCATGGATTCAGCTTTGTACATTTGCGCAATGACAATCTCCTTTAAACAAGTTTAGACACTAATGCACTTTTATCTTTGCCATATCGAGGGCTTGGAGAACCTTCATAATCAATCGTACGTCTGGATACATGCCTTATGCTTAACACAATCGTAGGAAACACCTTGTGCTTTCAATCCCTATCATTAACTTATAGATAACTCATTTTTGGCTATAAATATATTCGTATTGACTCTAATAATAAATATTAAAGTTACTCTTCAATTATACTACTAGGACTCCATCTTATTCAACATAAAAATGCACTAGGACTACATCTAGAACACTCTTTCGAGCCATGGACTCAGCTTTGTACCTTTGCGCAATGACAAACTCCTTTAAACAAGTTTAGACACTAATGCACTTTTATCTTTGACATATCAAAGGCTTGGAGAACTTTCATAATCAATCGTACGTCCGGATACATGTGTAATATTCAACACAATCGTAGGAAATACCTTGTGCTTTCTGTCCTTATTATTGACATATAGATGACTTATTTTTTGCTATATTTATATTCGCATTAACTCTAATAATCAATATTAAAGCCACTCTTCGATTGTATGACTAGGACTCCATCTTATACAATATAAAAATGCACTAGGACTACATCCAGAACACTCTTTTGAGACATGGAATCAGCTTTGTACCTTTGCGCAAGGACAAACTCCTTTAAACAAGTTTAGACACTAATGCACTTTTATCTTTACCATATCGAGGGCTTGGAGAGCCTTTATGATCAATCGTACATCCGGATACATGCCTAATACTCGACACAATCGTAGGAAACACCTTGTGCTTTCAGTCCTTATCATTGACTGATAGATAACTCATTTTTGGCTATAAATATATTCGTATTGACTCTAATAATCAATACTAAAGCCACTCCTCGATTATATGACAAGGACTCCATCTTATTCAACATAAAAAATGCACTAGTACTACATCAAAAACACTCTTTTGAGCCATGGACTCAGCTTTGTACCTTTGCACAATGACAAACTGCTTTATTTTTTCTAGGTAAAGTTAAATTGCATAAAAAAACAGAAAGTTAAGTGACATAGTCTGTGCGCCCAGTCCTCAAAAGAATGAAGGCTCAGGAAGGCAACATCAATCTACCAATCCTGGGCACAAAACAACAACGACAAGGTAGCTCCGACGAGGAGCACAAAGCAACAAGGCAGACATGACAGCAAAAATACATCAATGTGCCAAAAACAAACTCGGCTACAAGCCGACCCAAAATCAACAAAGGCAACATAACAATCACGGCTACAAGCCAGACGAAGCGAATCGATCATTCCAACAAAAAAGCGCCGCACATTCCATGTGCCTGCTCAAGTCATTTGTAACCATGAGGCGGACTGCATCTATTAGGGCCCGAGGAGGTGAAATCAGCTTGAAGGGACACCTGATTGAGAGCTTCAAAAGGATTGTGAGTGGGGATGCTCTCAATATTCTCCAAAGGGGGAGGAGGATGATCATCAACAACTGCTCCTTCCAAAGGAGATTGGGGGGGGGGGGGGGCAGAATTGAGTGGACAGGAGCATTCCCGGAAGTTGTGGCCCGGTGATTCGGAAGTTTGGGGACAAAGGAAGCAACCGGGTGTTTCTGATGTGCCTGCTTCGAAGTAGAGCTGGCCGGAGCATGCTCGGTAGTTGTGGTCCGAGGAGGGGCTGATTTTGGAATGTAGATAGCGGTCAGCTGTTTTGGCGGCTTTTTCAAGGTAGGGCAAGCCTTGGCCGAATGGCCGAGGGAGCAACAAGTTCGACACTTAGGTGGGATCTATTCATATTCAACGTCAATGCGGCATGGTGACTCCGATCCGTCCTCTGGAGGAATCATGATGATAATGTGCTTGGGGAGAGTGGAGGAGTAATCAAGCATAACGCATACACGAGCAAAGTCCAGTCTCGTGCATGCCTTTGGATAGCATCGTTGTATAGTGGCTTGCCAATACCGCTAGCAATGGTACTCAAACCCTCATCCGTCCAGAGTTCAACAGGAAGGTGCCAAAGGCGGATCCAAACAGGAACTTGAGTGTGGCTTTGTTTTTGTAAGACCATTTCGGGTTCCCATCTTTGAAGAACAATGGGCTTTCCTTGGAAGAGCCAAGGACCGCTCTCAATAATCCCATCCATAGCCAAAGAATTTTCAAAAGTGAAGAAGAAGAAACCGTTGATAGTGGCTGTCACTTCTTTGATACCGGGCCAATTCGCATGAACGAAGTCCCGGAAGGGAAAGAAAGGTGGTTTGCGACCAAGGAGGTATCCAACCGCCGCAGTTTCCCACCTCTTAGAACCATTTTTTATCATGTCAAGAGAGGGCCGAACAATAACTTCTCCGTTTTGGAATTTCGGGGGAACAAACCGCAAGGACTTCTTTTTTGATTGCTCGCAAGAGGTAGCAAAGGCGTCATGATGAGAATTCAGCCCCAAAGACAAATTCGGGACACTCAGAATATTCAATTTAGAAGATGAATTAAGCAAGGACGTAGCAACTATATCAATATCTTTAGACGGATCAATACGCAAGTCCGGAGCAACCGGACAACCAGCAATAACAATCGGGGCAATCGGAGCATTAGAATCAGCCGAATTGACTAAGAAGCCCGGAGCAACCAGAGTAATCTCGTTACAAGGGCCATCAACCAAAGCCAGAGAATCAGCCACATTAATCGAATTGTTAACCAAGACCGGGGCAACCGGAGAATTCACATCAGCCATAATGATAGCTTCATTGGGGCGTGACAAAGAGCAAGGCATGAAATCATTACCTTCAGCAGCAAAGGCTTCTTTTCCAGCCGTTATGAGATTGGTAGAGCGTCCTTTAAGCACATCTTTGTAAGAAGATCCATGAGTGAGTGGAGAAGAAGGCCATGGAAGCAATGGCAGGCTCGAAGAGACTCTATTCGTCGGCGCAGCCAAGTTTTGAGAAACCGCTAGAAATGGGTTGTTGTGGTGGCGAGTTTTCAGCACATGAGGGGAAGGAAATGGAGCTTTAACAACCATATGAGGAGGGGAAAGGTCACCCTCTTCGTCCACACCAAGTGAAGAGACTCTATTTGCCGGTGCAGCCAAGTTTTGAGAAACCCGTAGAAGTGGGGCTGTTGGTGGCAAGTTTTCAGCACATGAGGGGGAAGGAAATGGAGTTTCAACAGCCAAATGAGGAGGGGAAAGGTCACCCTTTTCGTCCACACCAAGTGAAGAGAGTCTATTTGCCGGCGCAGCCAAGTTTTGAGAAACCCGCAGAAGTGGGGCTGTTGGTGGCGAGTTTTCAGCACATGAGGGGGAAGGAAATGGAGTTTCAACAGCCAAATGAGGAGGGGAAAGGTCACCCTCTTCGTCCACACCAAGTGACTCGCCCAAAGGGCTGTTTTGCAGTAGCGAAAGATGAGGAGTCGCGTGCGCCTCCGGCGGAAGATGAGGGGACACAAGGCCGGCGGTGGACAATATCCGAGAGAACAACATGTCGAGCTGGACGGAGAGGAGGGCGGAACGGAGTGAGAGAGTGCTCAGATGCGGGTTTGATTGGGAGCATGGCAGATGGATGTGGCGAAGGGGGAGCAGCGTCCACCGCCTTCAACCGAGTGTAAAGGAGCTGAATCTCCTTCATGGCTTGAGGGTCTCCATTGATAGCTTGGGAGGTAAGGTTAAGAATTTTAGTCATGGAAAAATCAGATTCCGAAGGACTCAAATCATCGACAATGGCCTCTCCCTCTCCGCCGGTGGTTGCGTCCTCCACACCAATATCATCATTGCCCTCAACGCTGGAGGTCAAAAGACAGGAAACATATGGCTAGATTTGGAGAAGATGATGGTGTGCTGTGAGGAGAGGAAGTATGTGTAGTGTGTGAGAGAGGGAGAAGAGAATTTTGTCTCTTTTTCTTAGCCATGAAAGCACAATTCTCACTTCAGTCCAATTAATATTGACAAACTCCTTTAAAAAAATATAGACACTTATTCCCTTTTATCTTTGCCATATCGAGGGCTTGGTCAACGTTCGTAATCAATCGTACGTCCGGATACATGCCTAATACTCAACACAATCGTAGGAAACACCTTGTGTTTTCAGTCCTTATCATTGACTGATAGATAACTCTTTTTTGGCTATAAATATATTCGTATTGACTCTAATAATCAATATTAAAGAAACACTTCGATTATATGACTAGGACTCCATCTTATTCAACATAAAAAAAGCACTAGGACTACATCTAGAACACTCTTTTGAGTCATGGACTCAGCATTGTACCTTTGCGCCCCAAAAAAAGCCTTTAAACAAGTTTAGACACTAACGCACTTTTATCTTTGCCATATCGAGGGCTTGGAGAACCTTCATAATCAATCGTACGTCCGGATACATGCCTAATACTCAACTCAGTCGTAGGAAACACCTTGTGCTTTCAGTCCTTATCATTGACTGATAGATAACTCATTTTTGGCTATAAATATATTCGTATTGACACTAATAATCAATATTAAAGCCACTCTTCGATTATATGACTAGGACTCCATCTTATTCAACATAAACATGCACTAATACTACATCTAAAACACTCTTTTGAGCCATGGACTCAAATTGTACCTTTGCACAACGACAAACTCTTTTAAACAAATTTAGACACTTATTCCCTTTTTATCTTTGCCATATCGAGTGGTTGGTCTACGTTCGTAATCAATTGTACGTCCGGATACATGCCTAATACTGAGTACAATCGTAGGAAACACCTTGTGTTTTCCGACTTTATCATTGACTGATAGATGACTCTTTTTTGGCTATAAATGTATTCGTATTAACTCTAATAATAAATATTAAAGCCACTCTTTGAATATACGACTAGGACTCCAATTATTCAACATAAAATGCACTAGGACTACATCTAGAATACTCTTTTGAGCCATGGACTCAGCTTTGTACCTTTGCCCAATGACAAACTCCTTTAAACAAGTTAAGACACTAATGCACTTTTATCTTTGCCATATCGAGGGCTTGGAGAATCTTCATAATCAATCGTACGTCTGGATACATGCCTAATACTCAACACAATCGTAGGAAACACCTTGTGCTTTCAGTCCTTAGCATTGACTGATAGATGACTCATTTTATGCTATAAATATATTCGTATTGACTCTAATAATCAATATTAAAGCCACTCTTCGATTATATGACTAGCACTCCATCTTATACAACATAAAAATGCACTAGGATTATGTCTCGAACACTCGTTTGAGCCGTGGACTCAGCTTTGTACCTTTGCGCAACGACAAACTCCTTTAAACAACTTTAGACACTAATGCACTTTTATCTTTGCCATATCGAGGGCTTGAAGAATCTTCATAATCAATCGTACGTCCGGATGCCTAATACTCAACACAATCGTAGGAAACACCTTGTGTTTTAAATCCTTATCATTGACAGATTGATGACTCATTTTTAGCTATAAATATATTCGTATTGACTCTAATAACCAATATTATAGCCACTCTTCGATTATACGACTAGGACTCTATCTTATTCAACATAAAATGCACTAGGACTACATCTAGAACACTCTTTTGAGCCATGGACTCAGCCTTTGTACCTTTGGCCAACGACAAATTCCTTTAAACAAATTTAGACACTAATCCACTTTAATTTTTGCCATATCGAGGGCTTGGAGAACCTTCATAATCAATCGTACGTCCGGATACATGGTTAATACTCAACACAATTGTAGAAAAACACCTTGTGCTTTCTGTCCTTAGCATTGACTGATAGATGACTCATATTTTGCGATAAATATATTTGTATTGACTCTAATAATCAATATTAAAGCCACTCTTTGATTATATGACTAGCACTCCATCTTATACAACACAAAAAAATGCACTAGGACTACATTTAGAACACTCGTTTGAGACGTGGACTCAGCTTTGTACCTTTACGCAACGACAAACTCCTTTAAACAACTTTAGACACTAATGCACTTTTATCTTTGCGATATCAAGGGCTTGAAGAACCTTCGTAATCAATCGTAGGTCCGGATAGATGCCTAATACTCAACACAATCGTAGGAAACACCTTGTGCGTTCAGTCCTTATCATTGACAGATTGATGACTATTTTTGCATTAAATATATTCGTATTGACTCTAATAATCAATATTAAAGCCACTCTTCGATTATATGACTAGGACTCAATCTTATTCAACATAAAATGCACTAGGACTACATCTAGAACACTCGTTTGAGCCATGGACTCAGCCTTTGTACCTTTTCCCAACGACAAACTCCTTTAAACAAGTTTAGACACTAATGCACTTTTATCTTTGCCATATTGAGGACTTGGACAACCTTCATAATCAATCGTACGTCCGGATACATGCCTAATACTCAACACAACCGTAGGAAACCCCTTGTGCTTTCAGTCCTTAGCATTGACTGACATATGACTCATTTTTTGCTATAGATATATTCGTATTGACTCTAATAGTCAATATTAAAGCCACTATTCGATTATAAGACTAGCACTCCATCTTATACAACATAAAAAAAATGCACTAGGACTACATCTAGAACACTCGTTTGAGCCGTGGACTCAGCTTTGTACCTTTGCGCAACGACAAACTCCTTTAAACAAATTTAGACACTAATGCACTTTTATTTTTGCCATATCGAGGTTTGATAACTTTCATAATCAATCGTGTGTCCGTATAGATGCCTAATACTCAACACAATCGTAGGAAACACCTTGTGCTTTAAGTCCTTATCATTGACGAATTGATGACTCATTTTTTGCTATAAATATATTCGTATTGACTCTAATAATCAATATTAAAGCCACTCTTCGATTATGCGACTAGCAATCCATCTTATTCAACATTAAATGCACTAGGTCTACATCTAGGACACTCTTTTGAGCTATGGACTCAGCCTTTGTACCTTTGCCCAATGACAAATTCCTTTAAACAAATTTAGGGACTAATGCACTTTTATCTTTGCCATATCGAGGCTTGGAGAACCTTCATAATCAATCGTACGTCCGGATACATGCCTAATACTCAACACAATCGTAGGAAACACCTTCTGCTTTCAATCCTTAGCATTGACTGATAGATGACTCATTTTTCGCTATAAATATATTTGTATTGACTCATAGATGACTCATTTTTCGCTATAAATATATTTGTATTGACTCTAATAATCAATATTAAAGCCACTCTTTGATTATATGACTCGCACTCCGTCTTATACAACATAAAAAATGCAAGGACTACATTTAGAACTCTCGTTTGAGACGTGGACTCAGCTTGTACCTTTGCACAACGACAAACTCCTTTAAACAACTTTAGACACTAATGCACTTTTATCTTTGCCATATCGAGGGCTTGGAGAATCTTCATAATCAATCGTACGTCCGGATACATGCCTAATACTCAACACAATCGTAGGAAACACCTTCTGCTTTCAATCCTTAGCATTGACTGATAGATGACTCATTTTTCGCTATAAATATATTTGTATTGACTCATAGATGACTCATTTTTCGCTATAAATATATTTGTATTGACTCTAATAATCAATATTAAAGCCACTCTTTGATTATATGACTCGCACTCCATCTTATACAACATAAAAAAATGCACAAGGACTACATTTAGAACTCTCGTTTGAGACGTGGACTCAGCTTTGTACCTTTGCACAACGACAAACTCATTTAAACAACTTTAGACACTAATGCACTTTTATCTTTGCCATATCGAGGGCTTGGAGAATCTTCATAATCAATCGTACGTCCGGATACATGCCTAATACTCAACACAATCGTAGGAAACAAATTGTGCTTTCAGTCCTTAGCATTGACTGATAAATGATTCATTTTTGGTTAAAATTATATTCGTATTGACTCTAATAATCAATATTAAAGCCACTCTTCGATTATATGACTAGCACTCCATCTTATTCAACATAAAAAAAAAATGCACTAAGACTACATTTAGAACACTCGTTTGAGCCGTGGACTCAGCTTTGTACCTTTGCGCAACGACAAACTCCTTTAAACAAATTTGGACACTAATGCACTTTTATCTTTGCCATATCGAGGGCTTGAAGAACCTTCATAATCAATCGTACGTCCGTATAGATTCCTAATACTCAACACAATCGTAGGAAACACCTTGTGCTTTCAGTTCTTATCATTGACAGATTGATGACTCATTTTTTGTTATAAATATATTCGTATTGACTCTAATAATCAATATTAAAGCCAATCTTCGATTATGCGACTAGGACTCCATCTTATTCAACATTAAATGCACTAGGACTACATCTAGAACACTCTTTTGATCCACGGACTCAGCTTTGTATCTTCGCCCAACGACAAACTCCTTTAAACAAGTTTAGACACTAATGCACTTTTATTTTTGCCATATCGAGGGCTTGGAGAACCTTCATAATCAATCATATGTCCGGATACATGCCTAATACTCAACTCAATCGTAGGAAACACCTTGTGCTTTCAATCCTTAGCATTGACTGATAGATAACTCATTTTTTGCTATAAATATATTCGTATTGACTATAATAATCAATAATAAAGCCACTCTTCGATTATATGACTAGCACTCCCTCTTATACAAATAAAAATGCACTAGGACTACATGTAGAACTCTCGTTTGAGCCGTGGACTCAGCATTGTACCTTTGCGCAACGGCAAACTCCTTTAAACAACTTTAGACACTAATGCACTTTTATCTTTGCCATATCGAGGGTTTGAAGAACCTTCATAATCAATCGTACGTTCATATAGATGCCTAATACTCAACACAATCGTAGGAAACACCTTGTGCTTTCAGTCCTTTTCATTGCAAGATTGATGACTCGTTTTTTGCTATAAATATATTCATATTGACTCTAATCATCAATATTAACGCCACTCTTCGATTATACGACTAGGACTCCATCTTATTCAACATAAAATGCACTAGGACTACATCTAGAACACTCATTCGAGCCATGGACTCAGCTTTGTACCTTTGCCCAATGATAAATTCCTATAAACAGTTTAGACACTAATGCACTTTTATTTTTGCCATATCAAGGGCTTGGAGAACCTTCATAATCAATCGTACATCCGGATACATGCCTAATACTCAACACAATCGTAGGAAACACCTTGTGCTTTCAGTCCTTAGCATTGACTAATAAATGACTCATTTTTGGTTAAAATTATATTCGTATTGACTCTAATAATCAATATTAAAGCCTCTCTTCGATTATATGACTAGCACTCCATCTTATTCAACATAAAAATGCACTAGGACTACATCTAGAACACTCTTTTGAGCCATGGACTCATCTTTGTACCTTTGCGCAACGACAAACTCCTTTAAACATGTTTAGACACTAATGCACTTTTATCTTTGCCATATCGAGGGGCTTGGAAAACCTTCATAATCAATCGTACGTCCGGATACATGCCAAATAGTCAGCACAATCGTAGGAAACACCTTGTGCTTTGAGTTCTTACTATTGACAGATTGATGACTCATTTTTTGCTATAAATATATTCGTATTGACTCTAATAATAAATATTAAAGCCACTCTTTGATTATACGACTTGAACTCTATCTTATTCAACATAAAAATGCACTAGGACTACATCTACAACACTCTTTCGAGCCATGGATTCAGCTTTGTACATTTGCGCAACGACAAACTCCAAGGTTTGGTGCCAGCACCTCTCTCCTAAGTACCACTCGCGTACCCCCGATCCAGAAATCAAGTGTCGTCACTCTCTCCTAAGTACCACTCGCGTAACCCCCGGTCCAGAAATCAATATTAGAACACTTTTTTGAGCCATGGACTCAGCTTTGTACCTTTCCGCAATGATAAAACTCCTTTAAACAAGTTTAGACACTAATGCCCTTTTATCTTTGCCATATCGAGGGCTAGGAGAACCTTTATAATCAATCGTACGTCCAGATACACGCCTAATACTAAACACAATCGCAGGAAACACCTTGTGCTTTCAGTCCTTATTATTGACTGATAGATTACTCATTTTTGGCTATAAATATATTCGTATTGACTCTAATAATCAATATTAAAACCCCTTTTCGATTATATGACTAAGACTCCATCTTATTCAACATAAAAATGCACTAGTGCTACATCTAAAACACTCTTTTGAGGCATGGACTCAGCTTTGTATCTTTGCACAACTGCAAACTCCTTTAAACAAGTTCAGATACTAATCCACTTTTTTTATCATTGCCATATCGAGGGCTTGGTCAACATTCGTAATCAATCGTACATCCAGATACATGCCTAATACTCAACACAATTATAGGAAACACCTTGTGCTTTCATTCCTTATCATTGACTGATAGATGACTCATTTTTGGCTATATATATATTCGTATTGACTCTAATAGTCAATATTAAAGCCACTATTCGATTATATGACTAGGACTCCATCTTATACAACATAAAAATGCACTAGGACTACATCTAGAACCCTCTTTCGAGCTATGGATTCAGCTTTGTATCTTTGCGCAACGACAAACTCCTTTAAACAGGTTTAGACAGTAATGGACTTTTATCTTTTCCATATCGAGGGCTTGAAGAACCTTCATAATCAATCGCACGTCCGGATACATGCCTAATACTCAAAACAATCGTAGGAAATACCTTTCAGTCCTTATCATTCACTGATTGATGCCTCATTTTTGGCGATAAACATATTCATATTGACTCTAATAATTAATAGTAAAGCCATTCTTCGATTATATGACTAGGACTCCATCTTATTCAATATAAAAAATGCACTAGAACTACATCTAAAACACTCTTTTGAGCCATAGACTCAACTTTGTACCTTTGCACAACGACAAACTCTTATAAACAAGTTTAGACACTAATGCACTTTTATCGTTGCCATATCGAGGGAATTGAGAACCTTCATAATCAATCCTACGTCCGGATACATGCCTAATACTCAACACAATCGTAGGAAACACCTTGTACTTAGGAAACAAAAGTAGTTTCCTAATTCTCTCTCTAGAATTCTCTCTCTAGAATTCTCTCTTCCATCTCTCACACAACATACACATTCTCGGCCTTCATGCCCAATGATGAGCCGCCCTTGGATGATATCGAAAGCAGTAATGGGAGTGCCGTTGTTGGTTGTCCGTCGTCGGAAGAGGAGAACGCACTTAATCGGTTACTCTCTGAGTTCAACTTGTCCGAGTTCCTTGCGTTGGCTAATAGGGTGATTGATGAAGGTGACATTGCATCTCTGGAGGCTATATCGGACTTAAAGCGTAGATGGAATGAAAAATTTGGTGAGTTTCAGCCCCAGCCGTCAATGGTTGCACGCCCTTCCTCGTCCCGCACTTTCACTCCTTTCCGGCCGATTATGGCTCCTACTCGGCCTGCACGTCGTATTCCACGAATGCCAACGACCGAACAATGAATGCGTATCTACTACACACTCCCTCGGTGGCCGCATCATTTCCTGTTCCTCTTCTCTCATTGCCGCCGTCGTCCATGGCTTCCTCGATTTTTCCGGTGAGTGCTGCGGCTGCAAACCCTAGCGCCGCCATCCATTGTTACTATTTTGGAAGGCTCCCAACAAGATCCGGATAATCAGCCGCCTTCCTTACGTGTGGACAATCAGCCGCAATATTCCTTACCTGTTGAGACATCTCCCTTCAAATCTGATTCACCTTCCATAGGTGTGGATAACCAGCCGCAATCTTCCATACATGGTGAGATAAGCAGCCACAATATTCCTTACATTAGTGAGGGTAAGCAGCCGCAATATTCCTTACATGGCGAGACACCTTCCTTCCAATCTGATCCGCCTTCTATACGAGTGGATACGCAGCCGCAATCTTCCTTATTTAGCATGGATACACATCTGGACGGAAATTTGCATAATTTACCGCCGGCTGCTCCCCTTACACGGCCACCATTTTCAGCCTCTTTGGACCAAGGAAACGTAGCTAAACCACCGGACATATTCATTGGTAACGTTCCCTTGACATCAAGTTATTCTACATTATCATCTGTTGATAAAATTACTGCTGCGTTTCATAATTCTACTCGGAAAACTCTCAATTATGTTCCTCCTTTGGTTCAAAATGGTGAAACTATTGTTCGCCCTTCGTTGAATTTGATTCGTGATGGTTCTCAACGTTGGATGCATACTATTGTTGGTTATTTTTTGGGTTGTCGCCCTTACTTTCACGACATGGAAGCCTTTGCTAAGAAGACATGGCCGATGGTGCATAAGGTCACGGCCACGGCTAATGGTTTCTTTTTCTTTCAATTCAATACGATGGAGGAGGTGCTTGAGGGAGGGCCGTGGCTTTTCCACGGTCAACCTATTGTCCTTCAATGTTGGGAGGCCGGATTGGCACTAAGGAAGCACAAACTTACTGAAGTCCCAATCTGGATTAGGTTACGTCACCTCCTGGTGGAATTTTGGACTGATGAGGGTCTTAGTGTAGTAGCTAGTGGGATTGGAAAGCCACTGTACCAAGATGCTATCACGAAGGCATGCACGAGACTGGACTTTGCTCGTGTGTGCGTTATGTTGGATATCTCTTCCACACTTCCGAAACATATTGTTATCATGGCTCCTACGGAGGATGGCCAGGAAGTACCATGTAAGGTGGACGTGGAGTATGAATGGATTCCACCGAAGTGTGTCAAGTGCATGTGCTTGGGGCACTCCACGAGTTCTTGCTCATCGCAGAAGCCTCCACCTCGTCCCCTAGTGAAAGTTTTTGTGCCTCGAACAACAACTGAAACACGTCCGGTTCCACGAGCGTACGTGGAAAAGGAACCAAACCAACAGATGGCTATTGCCAAGGGAAAGGAGATTGTCCTCTTTAACTCTTTTGAAGCTCTTGAATGTGAGGATGACACTGTATCAGACACTCAGGGCCCTAAACAGTGCAGCCCTTCCGAATTGGTTTTATGATTAATGCAGCTGTTTGGAATGTGCGAGGGCTGAACCAAAGAGACCACCAAGTGGCAGTTGGCGATCTTGTTTCAGCCCACAGGTTATGTTTTCTTGGTATTCTTGAAACTCGTGTTTCTTTGGTTAATGTTGATCGTGTACAATCTTGTGTACTTCCTCGTTGGAATTGGTTTTCTGATTATTCTGCTGTTGGTAACCGTATTTGGCTTGCTTGGAATGATGAAGAACTTGATGTAGAGGTTTCTAATGGTACACTTACAATTCATACACTGCAAGTTGTTTATTCGTAGACATCATTTCTATATCCTTGCTACGGTGGTCTATGGGTCTAATGAGGTTGGGACTAGACGTGACCTTTGGCAGGAGCTCGGTAGGATTTCCCTGGGAATATCTGATCAGCCATGGCTGGTTCTCGGGGATTTTAATACGGTGGTGGACATGAGCGAGGTATGTGGGCGGTCGGGTGACATCCGTGTCGCTATGGAGGAATTTCGGAGGTGCTTGATGGACACTGGACTTATTCACCTACCCATGCAGGGGTGTACGTTTTCATGGCACAATTGCAGTGATGATCACCGGAGTCTATGGAAGAAACTTGACCGTATGCTTGTCAATGACAGTTGGTTCCGACAGTGGCCGGATAGCTGTTACCATAGTCTTAACCCCCGGACTTCGGATCACTCCCCTTTGGTTCTTCAAGGTACTTCCTTTACCCCGCCGGCCGGCATGTTCAGATTTGATAATTATTTGGCTTCCTCTCCGTCCTTTATTCCTATAGTTCGGGATGTCTGGCGTCATCAGATTGAGGGTACGGCTATGTATGAGGTTACACGGAAACTGAAAGCACTGAAACCTATTTTTCGTGCTGAGAGGAGGAAAAAAGGAGACCTCGCCCAGAACGTCCAACTAGCGGCAGAATTTCTTGCATTAGCATAATCGGTGCTACAGTTGGATAGGCACAACTCTCTTATTCTACATCTGGAGTATTGTTGTCGGGTGGTTTTCTCGAAGGCCATTAAAATGGAACAAAGAATGTTGCAGCAACGGGCAAAAATTCAATGGCTCAAAGGAGGGGACCAGTGTACTTGGGTTTTCTTTCGTAAGGTGGCCAAAAGGCGTGCGTCTAAACGTATTTTTCAGATCAGCACTTCTGATGGCCATATTAAGACGGACTACCAAGAGGTTGTTGACGAGTTTGTGAACTATTACAAGGGACTTCTTGGAGGAGATCGTCGGATTAGGCATATTGATATTCGCTATCTCCGCCCATGGGCACGACATATTTTAACGGATTACGAATCCTCCCAACTTGTGATGCCTGTCACTAGGGCAGAGGTGAAAGAGGCTTTCTTTGACATTGCGGAGGATAAATCTCCAGGGCCAGATGGCTATTCAGCAGGGTTCTACAAAGCGGCATGGCCTATTATTGGAGACAAGGTTGCTAAGGCGGTGATTGATTTTTTCAATCATGGACGATTACTGAAGTAGGTTAATGCTACTTTGCTTGCACTCATCCCTAAAGTTCAATCCCTGGTCACTGTGGCCGATTTCCGGCCTGTTTCGTGTTGCAACGTGTTGTATAAAGCGATCACGAAGATTATGGTGCAGCGGCTTCGGCCTTTGCTGGATAGGTTAATTAGTTCGACTCAGAATGCTTTTGTTCTAGGGCGATCTATTAGTGATAATATCTTGTTGGCACAGGAGCTTTTCGACGGGTACAATCAACAACGTTCACCTCCGAGATGTGCCTTGAAAGTGGACTTGAGAAAGGCTTATGACACGGTCGAATGGGACTTCCTATTAGCAACTTTGGATCTTTTCGATTTCCCACATCAATTTTGGAGGTGGGTGGAGGAGTGTGTTACAACGACCTCCTTTTTGGTGTGCCTTAATGGTAGCATTTATGGTTTTTTTCCCGGAGCACGAGGGTTAAGACAAGGTGACCCAATGTCGCCTTACCTTTTTGTTATGGTTATGGAGGTACTTCGGATGCTTATCCAACATCTTATTGAACAGGATGAAGGATTTCGGTTCCACTGGAAGTGCCAGGAGATTGGACTTTTCCAGTTGAGTTTCGCCGATGATCTATTGCTATTCAGTAGTGCTGATGAGGGTCGGTGGGTGTTTTCCATAGGGGCCTTCAAATTTTTTCGGGTCTTTCTGGATTATTTGCCAACCCTACTAAGAGTCAGATTATTATCTCCAAATCCGCCCAGGACAACAAGGATACACTCCTGCAGTTATTGGGATTCTAGGATGGCCTATTGCCGGTTAGATACCTTGGTCTCCCACTTCTCTCTTCATGTCTTAAAATATCAGATTGCCAGCCTCTGTTGCAGAAAATTGAGAAGCGAATTAAAAGTTGGGAGGTGTACAACTTACATTCGCGGGACGTGTTCAGTTGATTAAATCAGTCCTCATGGCCTTTAACACTTACTGGTCCTTGGCATTTATTTTGCCAAAAGGGTTTATTCGGTGCATTGAGCAGTTGATGAGAAACTTCCTTTGGAAAGGATCCTCACAGTCGGGATACGCGAAAGTTGCTTGGTCACAAGTGTGTCTACCTAAGGCGGAGGGTGGTCAAGGTATTCGAGATGTTCAGACACTTAATTATGCCTTGATGAGTAAACACCTGTGGTCGGTTATAAATCATAGCACTTCTTCTATCTGGGTGGCGTGGATCTACCATTACAGACTTCGTGGTAAATCTGTTTGGACGGTGGGAGACAAAGCGGGATCATGGGCATGGAGGAAGCTTCTCCGCGTGCGACCTATTTTGAAGCCTCGGATTGATTACATTATTGGTGATGGTGGCTCCACATATCTATGGCATGACCCTTGGCACCACCTAGGCCCTCTTATTCAGCAGATACCAAGGGGTCCTGGCTTGACTGGAACACTAGGTACTGATTTATTGAAATCTGTCATTCTTGAGGGGGAATGGAATTGGCCACTTATCACAGACATGGAGTGCTTGGTTATTTTGCAGTCCTTGCCCACCATCCATGGTGGACAGGATCGGATTCTCTGGAGAGGAACAGGAAAAGGTTTTTCTACATCGGAGGCATATAGAGCTCTACGGGCATCCTCACAAAAAGTTGTTTGGTCTTTACTTCTTTTGGGGCCTTTTAAAATCCCACGCAACACCTTTATTCTGTGGCTTGCTATCCTTGGACGATTATCCACTTTGGATAAGCCTTGGTTTCTTCACTTGGACACTATTTGTATTCTATGCACTGACGGACAATCTGAAAGTCATACTCACATGTTCTTTGATTGTCGGTTTTCACGTCAATGCCTTGGAGCCATCAGACGCCGAGTCCGGTTTCCATGGCCGAACCGAGAGCGGAATACGGATGTTACTTGGCATCTACACGGTGTAGAGGACGACATGTTATTAATGCGGCATATAGAGCTTTGTTGGCTTCATTTATCTACCACCTATGGCAAGAACGCAACCGAAGGAGGTTCCAAGCAACCGAGCGTACTGCTGATACGATAGGGAGATTAGTGGTTGAGGAAATCCAACAACTTATTTTGAGTTCTGATCTTCCTTGTAATATTAGTAATATAGCATTATTTAGACTGTGGCGGATCCCTTGGAATCATTTCCAAGGTTCCAATTGATTGACATGTACTTTTTGTAACTCTTTTCTATTTAATGAAACTTACCTTTACCGAAAAAGGAAACACCTTGTGTTTTCAGTCCTTATCAATGACTGATAGATAACTATTTTTTGCCTATAAATATATTCGTATTGACTCTAATAATCAATATTAGAGCCACTCTTTGGTTATACGACAAGGACTACATCTTATTCAACATAAAAATGCACTAAGACTACATCTAGAACACTCTTTTGAGCCATGGACTTAGCATTTTTATCTTTGCCATATCGAGGGCTTCAGAACATTCATAATCAATCGTACGTCCGGATACATGCCTAATACTCAACACAATCGTAGGAAACACCTTGTGCACTCAGTCCTTATCATTGACTCAGCTTTGTACCTTTGCACAATGACAAACTCCTTTAAACAAATTTAGACACTTATTCCCGTTTATCTTTGCCATATCAAGGGCTTGGTCAACATTCGTAATCAATCGTACGCCCGGATATATGCCAAATACTCAACATAATCGTAGTAAACACCTTGTGTTTTCAGTCCTTATCAGTGACAAATAGATAGCTCTTTTTTGGCTATAAATATATTCGTATTGACTCTAATAATCAATATTAAAGCCACTCTTCGATTATATGACTAGAACTCCATCTTATTCAACATAAAAATGCACTAGTACAACATCTAAAACACTCTTTTGAGCCATGGACTCAGCTTTGTACCTTTGCACAACGACAAACTCCTTTAAACAAATTTAGACACCTATTCCCTTTTATCTCTGCCGTATCGAGGGCTTGGTCAACGTTCGTAATAAATCGTACATCCGGATACATGCCTAATACTCAACACAATCATAGGAAACACCTTGTGCTTTCAGTCATTATCATTGACTGATAGATGAGTCATTTTTGGCTATAAATATATTCGTATTGACTCTAATATTCAATATTAAAGCCACTCTTCGATTATCTTATTCAACATAAAAATGCACGAGTACTACATCTAAAACACTCTTTTGAGCCATGGACTCAGCTTTGTACCTTTGCACAACGACAAACTCCTTTAAATAAATTTAGACACTTATTCCGTTTTATCTTTGCCATATCAAGGGCTTGGTCAACGTTCCTAATCAATCGTACGCCCGGATACATGCCAAATACTCAACACAATTCTAGGAAACACCTTGTGCTTTCAGTCCTTATCAGTGACTGATAGATAACTCTTTTTTGGCAATAAGTATATTCGTATTAACTCTAATAATCAATATTAAAGCCACTCTTCGATTATACACCAAGAACTACATCTTATTCAACATACAAATGCACTAAGACTACATCTAGAACACTCTTTTGAGCCATGGACTCAGCTTTGTACCTCTTGCGCAACGACAAACTCCTTTAAACAAGCTTAGACACTAATGCATTTTTATCTTTGCCATATCGAGGGCTTGGAGAACCTTCATAATACGTCCGGAAACATGCCTAATACTCAACACAATCATAGTAAACACCTTGTGCTTTCTGTACTTATCATTGACTGATAGATAACTCATTTTTGGCTATAAATATATTTGTATTGACTGTAATAATCAATATTAAAGCCACTTTTCGATTATATGACTAGGACTCCATCTTATTCAACATAAAAATGCACTAGTACTACATCTAAAACACTCTTTTGAGCATGGAGTCAGCTTTGTACCCTTTGCACAATGACAAAACTCCTTTAAACAAAATTGGACACTTATTCCCTTTGTATCTTTGCCATATCGAAGCCTTGGTCAATGTTCCTAATCAATCGTACGTCCGGATACTTGTCTAATACTCAACACAATCGTAGGAAACACCTTGTGTTTTCAGTCCTTATCATTGAGTGATAGATGATTCTTTTTAGGCTATAAATATATTCGTATTGACTCTAATAATCAATATTAAAGCCACTCTTCGATTATAAGACTAGGACTCTATCTTATACAACATAAAAATGCACTACGAGTACATCTAGAACACTCTTTTGAGCCATGGACTCAGCTTTGTACCTCTTGCGCAATGACAAACTTCTTTAAACAAGTTTAGACACTAATGCATTTTTATCTTTACCACATCGAGGGCTTGGAGAACCTTCATAATTAATCGTACGTCCGGATACATGCCTAATATTCAACACAATCATAGGAAACACCTTGTGTTTTCAATCCTTATCATTGACTGATATATAACTCATTTTTGGCTTTAAATATATTCGTATTGAGTGTAATAATCAATATTACAGCCACTCTTCGATTATACGACAAGGACTACATCTTATTCAACATAAAAATGCACTAAGACTACATCTAGAACACTCTTTTGAGTCATGGACTCAGCTTTGTACCTCTTGCGCAACGACAAACTCCTTTAAACAAGTTTAGACACTAATGCATTTTTATCTTTGCCATATCGAGGGCTGGGAGAACCTTCATAATCAATCGTATGTCCGGATACATGCCTAATACTCAACACAATTCTAGGAAACACCTTGTGCTTTCAGTCCTTATCAGTGACTGATAGATAACTCTTTTTTGGCTATAAATATATTCGTATTGACTCTAATAATCAATATTAAAGCCACTCTTCGATTATACAACAAGAACTACATCTTATTCAACATACAAATGCACTAAGACTACATCTAAAACACTCTTTTGAGCCATGGACTCAGCTTTGTACCTCTTGCGCAACGACAAACTCCTTTAAACAAGTTTAGACACTAATGCATTTTTATCTTTGCCATATCGAGGGCTTGGAGAACCTTCATAATCAATCGTACGTCCGAAAACATGCCTAATACTCAACACAATCATAGTAAACACCTTGTGCTTTCTGTACTTATCATTGACTGATAGATAACTCATTTTTGGCTATAAATATATTTGTATTGACTTTAATAATCAATATTAAAGCCACTCTTCGATTATATGACTAGGACTCCATCTTATTCAACATAAAAATGCACTAGTACTACATCTAAAACACTCTTTTGAGCATGGAGTCAGCTTTGTACCTTTGCACAATGACAAAACAAATTGGAACCTTATTCCTTTGTATTTTGCCATATCGAACCCTTTGTTTCCTAATCAATCGTACGTCCGGATACTTGTCTAATACTCAACACAATCGTAGGAAACACCTTGTGTTTTCAGTCCTTATCATTGAGTGATAGATGACTCTTTTTAGGCTATAAATATATTCATATTGACTCTAATAATCAATATTAAAGCCACTCTTCGATTATAAGACTAGGACTCTATCTTATACAACATAAAAATGCACTACTAGTACATCTAGAACACTCTTTTGAGCCATGGACTCAGCTTTGTACCTCTTGCGCAATGACAAACTTCTTTAAACAAGTTTAGACACTAATGCATTTTTATCTTTACCACATCGAGGGCTTGGAGAACCTTCATAATTAACCGTACGTCAGGATACATGCCTAATATTCAACACAATCATAGGAAACACCTTGTGTTTTCAATCCTTATCATTGACTGATATATAACTCATTTATGGCTTTAAATATATTCGTATTGACTCTAATAATCAATATTAAAGCCACTCTTCGATTATACGACAAGGACTACATCTTATTCAACATAAAAATGCACTAAGACTACATCTAGAACACTCTTTTGAGTCATGGACTCAGCTTTGTACCTCTTGCGCAACGACAAACTCCTTTAAACAAGTTTAGACACTAATGCATTTTTATCTTTGCCATATCGAGGGCTGGGAGAACCTTCATAATCAATCGTATGTCCAGATACATGCCTAATACTCAACACAATTCTACGAAACACCTTGTGCTTTCAGTCCTTATCAGTGACTGATAGGATAACTTAATATTCGGCTATTAATATAATTCGTATTGACTCTAATAATCAATATTAAAGCCACTCTCTCGACTATACGACACTACATCTTATCACATACAAATGCACTAAGACTACATCTAAACACTCTTTTGAGCCAATGGACTCAGCTTTGTACCTCTTGCGCAACGACAAACTCCATTAAACAAGTTTAGACGCTACTTTTTTATCTTTACACATCGAGGACTTGGAGAACCTTCATAATCAATCGTACGTCCGGATACATGCCTAATACTCAACACAATCGTAGGAAACACCTTGTGTTTTCAATCCTTATCATTGACTGATATATCACTCATTTTTTGCTATAAATATATTGGTAATTGACTCTAATAATCAATATTATAGCCACTCTTCGATTATCTTATTCAACATAAAATTTTACTAGTACTACATCTAAAACACTCTTTTCAACCATGGACTCAGCTTTGTACCTTTGCACAACGACAAGCTCCTTTAAATCACTTATTCCCTTTTATCTTTGGTCATACTTGTTTCGTAATAAATCGTACATCCGGATACTATACTGTCGCATTGACTGATAGATAGTCATTTTGGGCATCTCTATTATATGACTAGGACTTCTTTTGATCATTTAGGACTCATCTTTGTACCTTTGTGCAACGACAAACTCCTTTAAACAAGTTTAGACGCTAATGCACCTTTATCTATGCGATATCGAGGGCTTGAAAAACCTTCATAATCACTTGTACGTCCGGTTAGATGCCTAATACTGAACACAATCGTTGGAAACATCTTGTGCTTTCAGTCCTTATCATTGACTGATTGATTACTCATTTTTTGCTATAAATATATTCGTATTGACTCTAATAATCAATATTAAAGCCACTCTTCGATTATATGACTAGGACTCCATCTTATTCAACATAAAAATGTACTCGTACTACATCAAAAACACTCTTTTGAGCCATGAACTTAGCTTGGTACCTTTGCACAACGACAAACTCCTTTAAAAAAATTTAGGCACTCACGGGCTTGGTCAACATTTGTAATCAATCATACATCTGGATACATGCCTAATATTCAACAGAATCGTAGGAAACACTTTGGGTTTTCTGTCCTTATCATTGATTGATAGATGACTCTTTTTTGTCTATAAATATATTCGTATTGACTCTAATAATCAATATTAAAGCCACACTTCGATTATATGATTAGGGCTCCATCTTATTCAACATAAAAATGCACAAGTACTACATCTAAAACATTCTTTCAGTACCTTTGCACAACGACAAACTCCTTTAAACAAATGTTAGACACTAAGGACACTTTAGACTACTTTGCACTATCGAGGGCTCTTTCAAACCTCATAATCAATCGTATGCCCAAATACATGCCTAATACTCAACACAATCATAGGAAACACCTTGTGTTTTCAGTCCTTATCATTAACAGATAGATAACTCACTTTTGGCTATAAATATATTCATATTGACTCTAATAATAATATTAAATCCACTCTTTTCGATTATATGACTGGGACTCAATCTTATTCAACATAAAATGTACAAACATAAAAATGTACTACTACAAAACACTCTTTTGACACATGGCTTTGTAGCTATGCGCAACGACAAACTCCTTTAAAAAACTTTTGACACTAAAGCACTTTTATCTTTGACATATCGAGGGCTTGGAGAACCTTTATAATCAATCGTACTTCCGGATACATATCTAATATTCAAAACAATCGTAGCAAACACCTTGTACTTTCAGTCCTTATCATTGACGGATAGATGGCTCATTTTTGCTATAAATATATTCGTATTGACTCTAATAATAAATATCAAAGCCACTCTTCGATTATATGACTAGGACACCATCTTATACAACATAAAAATGCATTAGGACTACATCTAGAACACTCTTTTGAGCCATCGACTCAGCTTTGTACCTTTGCGCAACGACAAACTCGTTTAAACAAGTTTAGACACTAATACACTTCTATCTTTGCCATATCGAGGGCTTGGAGAACCTTCATAATCAATCGTACATCCGGATACATGCCTAATACTCAACACAATCGTAGGAAACGCCTTGTGCTTTCAGTCCTTAGCATTGACTGATAGATAACTCATTTTTGCTATAAATATATTCGTATTGACTCTAATAATCAATATTAAAGACACTCTTCGATTATATGACTAGGACTCCATCTTATACAACATAAAAATGCACTAGGACTACATCTAGAACACACTGTTGTGCCATGGACTCAGCTTTGTACCTTTGCCCAATGACAAACCCCTTTAAACACGTTTAGACACTAATGCAATTTTATCTCTGCCAAATCGCGGGCTTGGAAAATCTTCATAATCAATTGTATGTCCGGATACATGCCTAATACTCAACACAATCGTAGGAAACACCTTGTCTCTTCAGTCCATGTCATTGACTGATAGATTACTCTTTTTTGGCTATAAATACATTCGTATTGACTCTAATAATAAATATTAAAGCCACTCTTCGATTATACGACTAGGACTCCATCTTATTCAACATAAAAATGCACCAGGACAACATCTAGAACACTCTTTCGAGCCACGGACTCATCTTTGTACCTTTGCGCAACGCAAACTCCTTTTAACAAGTTTAGACACTAATGCACTTTTATCTTTGCCATATCGAGGGCTTGGAGAATCTTCATAATCAATCGTTCGTCCGGATACATGCCTAATACTCAAGACAATCGTAGGAAACATGATAGAACACCTAGGGCTTCCAACGAGCTAAAGAAATTCAAGATCAATTGCACCAAGACTTAACCATTGGAAGTGGGCCAATGACAAGAGGAAGGTTGAAGAGAATGCAAGAAGCAATTCAAGCCCAATCCAACTTAATATTTGCTAATGGGATCAAGTCACAATTGGAGGCCCAACATGAGTGCTTAATTTCAATAATTCAAGCCCAAGGAAGCCCATAATAAGAGCCCAAATTCATCCAAGTGCAGCCAAGTGGTCAAAAAAAGACTTCTTAATCACATTCAAAGTGCATTTATCACATACAATGCACCAATTTTCGGATTCACATGGAAGATCATAACTTTTTACTCGTTTTTTACCAAGAATGCATAGTTTTTTAGTCATATTTTGACTAATTATTGAATGTACATCCACCAAGGAGTAACTTGGGGATATGTGTGGTCAATTTGGAAGTGTTTTAGGCCTATAAAAGGAATGTATCAGCATGCAAACGGGAACAACCAAGTTTTATCCAAGTTTAAGAAATATTGAGAGAGAGTTCTCATATTTTGAAGAGTTTATATCCTATTTTCAGCTTTAGTGAAACCATGCTTTGTCAATCTAGCATATTGGGTTGGTGATTCAAACTCACAAAGCCCCAATTCGTGCTAGACCCAAGTGTGTCGTTGTGTGGATTGGTTTACTCGTTGTTGTGGATCAAGGCCAAAAAAAAGCAGTACAAAAGTGAAAAAAAAGGGGCCATTTGAAAGGAAAAAAAAAACAAAAGAAAGAAAAAAATCAGATTGTGTTGTTGTTTCCTAGCTATATTTGCTATTATCCTTGTACGCCAACCGATCTTGATTTCCCAAGTTGTACCTAGCTTCTTTAGACCATTCTCTTGCTACGGGTAAGTTTGAATCATCCATCTACACATACTTGGTTGAGAAAATAATTGGCATTTGTTTTTGAGTTGCTAGATAAAAGCATCGAGTTTCATAAGTTTTAGATTAGAGAGCGTTGAGTGTAGCGAGACTATCATTGAGAGTCAAGAGTTGTGAGCTTATTAAGTGAGGAGTGAAACACGAGTGGAAAAATAAAAGAGAGAAAAAAAGAGTGTGGCAAGGATTTGGTGAGGTTCCTATAATTTTATTAAATGGCCGAAAATCGAGATACAGGAGTTGTTGAAGGAAGTGATGACAACAACTCGGGAGAAACACTACGAGGCGGAGTCGATGCATTCCATATGCAAGCCTTGGTGAGCCACCTTGAGAAGTTGCTTGACCGTAAGTTGGAAGGACTTCATGAAAGATTGGATCAAGTAGAGGATCAAGTTGCCGGTCCAAGAGCTACAAATCAAAGACAAACTCCCAATCCACGGCCTCAACATCATGATGAGTATTTGGAGGATCCAAGTGGTGAAGATGAATATGAGGGCATCCTGCCAAGGAGAGTGAATAGACCAAGAGATAGATCGAGACGGCGTAGAGATGAAGATGGTGGCCTAGGAGGAGTTAAGGTAACAATTCCTTCATTTAAAGGAAAGAGTGATCCCGAAGCATATTTGGAATGGGAGATGCGTGTTGAGCAAATCTTTTCATGCCACAACTACTCGCAGAGTAAAAAGGTCAAACTCGCAGCCCTTGAGTTTACCGATTATGCTCTTGTTTGGTGGGATCAGATGCAAAAGGAACGGGTTAGGAATGGTGAACGTCCTATCACAACATGGGAAGAGATGAGAGCAATCATGAGGAGGAGGTTTGTTCCATCCTATTATCGTCGTGAGCTTCACAACCAGCTCCAACGCCTTACTCAAGGTTCTAAAAGTGTTGATGAGTACTACAAAGAGATGGAGATTGCCATGATCCGAACTAACATCATAGAGGACGAATGAAGCAAATGGCTCGTTTCTTACATGGGCTCAATCGTGACATCGCTGATGTTGTGGAGATGCACCACTATGTAGAACTTGAAGAGATGGTACACCAATCCATCAAGGTTGAACAACAACTCAAGCGAAGAGGACTTATGCGGAGGAGTTCTAACTCATCTACATTCAGTCCATGGAAGAACAACCCCAAGAAAGACACCCCTTCCACATCGAAAATTCAAGGAGGCCGATCCTAAACATGGTGACAAAGTTGCTGCCAAAAAGGTACAACCCGAGCCTAATTCTTCACGAAACCGTGATATAAAGTGTTTCAAGTGCCAAGGGAGAGGGCACATAGCAAGTGAGTGTCCTAACCGACGTACAATGATCTTCAACAACCATGGAGAGTTGGAAACCGAAGAAGAAAGCACCGAGAAAGAGGAATCATCACAAGAAGATGGTGATGGAGAGTATGCCGAAGAAGGAGAGTTGCTCGTTACTAGAAAATCTCTTAGTGCCCATATGATGGAGGAAGGCAATTGCCAAAGAGAAAACTTGTTCCATACACACTGCCAAGTTCAAGGAAAGGTATGTAGCATGATTATTGATGGTGGTAGTTGTTGCAATGTGGCAAGTACTGACTTGGTTCAAAAATTAAGTCTACCTACTATCAAGCATCACCGTCCCATACAAGCTTCAATGGTTGAATGAGTGTGGCGAGTTGAAGGTGACCAAGCAAGTGAAGGTATTGTTTTCAATTGGAAGGTACAAAGATGAGGTTATTTGTGATATTGTGCCAATGAAAGCATGCCACATATTGCTGGGGAGACCATGGCAGTTTGATAGGCATGTGACACATGATGGATTCCAAAATCGTTACTCTTTTGTGCTACGAGGGGCATCCATAACTCTCAATCCGATGACACCAAAGCAGATTTTGCAAGATCAGATTTTGAGAGAAAACAAAAGAGAGTGTGAGAAAAAGAAAGAGAAACAAAAAGAAGAGAGTAAAAATGAGAATGATAAAAAATGAGGGATTCAAAAGATGGAGAAAAAGAAAGCAAAAGAGGAAAGAAAAAGGAGAGGGAAAAAGATGAAGAGAAAGAGAGTTTACTAGTTGCTAAAAAGAGTGAGATCAAGGAAGCTTTGTTTTATCAACAAAACCTCATTGTACTTGTGTACAAAGAGGCTATGTTGAACTCTAACAACCTAACATCTTCTTTGCCTAGTGTTGTTACATCTCTTTTGCAGGACTATGAAGATGTCTTTCTGGATGAGATGCCACCAGGTTTACCACCAATTCGTGGGATCGAGCATCAAATTGATTTCATGCCAGGAGCATCCTTACCAAATCGTCCAGCATACCGTACCAATCCCGAGGAGACTAAGGAGATTCAAAGGCAAATCCAAGAGTTGATGGCCAAAGGTTATGTAAGGGAGAGCCTTAGTCCTTGTGCAGTTCCGGTGTTGCTCGTGCCTAAGAAGGATGGCACATGGCGGATGTGTGTTGATTGTCGAGCCATTAACAACATACGATAAGATATCGTCACCCTATTCCTAGGATAGATGATATGCTTGACGAGTTAAATGGTTCAACTATCTTTTCTAAAATTGATTTAAAAAGTGGTTATCATCAAATTAGGAATGAAAGAAGGAGATGAGTGGAAAACCGCTTTCAAAACAAAACATGGGCTTTATGAGTGGTTAGTTATGCCTTTTGGACTTAGTAATGCACCTAGCACCTTTATGAGATTGATGAATCATGTTTTGCGTGCATTTCTAGGCAAATTTGTGGTAGTTTACTTTGATGACATTCTTGTTTATAGTAGGACTTTGGAAGAACATGTAGCACATCTAAATCAAGTCCTCGAGGTTCTAAGAAAAGAAAAGTTATTTGGAAATCTGAAAAAGTGTGACTTTTGCACTAACAAAGTTGTTTTTCCTTGGTTTTGTTGTGAGTATTGAAGGAATCACAGTTGATGAAGAAAAGGTCAAAGCTATCCAAGATTGGCCAACCCCCACCACTATTGGAGAAGTGAGGAGCTTTCATGGACTTGCAAGCTTTTTATAGGCGATTTGTGAAGGACTTTAGCACCATGGCAGCCCCATTGAACGAGTTAACAAAGAAGAATGTTCCATTCAAGTGGGGAAAAGCACAAGAGAAAGCCTTTCAAACCATAAAAGAGAAGCTTACTCATGCACCTTTGCTAGCCCTTCCTGACTTTGGTATAAGACTTTTGAAATTGAGTGTGATGCAAGTGGGATTGGCATAGGAGGAGTTCTTTTGCAAGGAGGTAGACCGAT
The DNA here is from genome assembly GCA_034509735.1 of Sesamum alatum. Classification (NCBI taxonomy): domain Eukaryota; kingdom Viridiplantae; phylum Streptophyta; class Magnoliopsida; order Lamiales; family Pedaliaceae; genus Sesamum; species Sesamum alatum. The sequence goes on from JACGWO010000001.1 coordinate 75,314,649, forward strand.
TGCATATTTCAGCGAGAAGCTAAGTGGGCCGACACTTAACTACCCCACATATGACAAGGAGCTTTATGCATTGGTTAGAGTATTAGAAACTTGGCAACATTATTTGTGGCCAAAAGAGTTTGTGATACATTCTGATCATGAAGCACTCAAGTATATTAAAAGTCAAAGCAAGCTTAGCCGACGACATGCCAAAGTGGATAGAGTTTATTGAGTCGTTTCCATATGTGATCAAACACAAGAAAGGTAAGGAGAACATTGTTGCTGATGCACTTTCAAGAAGGTATGTTTTACTTTCAATGTTAGATGCTAAAATTCTTGGCTTTGAGTTCATCAAAGATCTGTATACTAATGAAGTTGATTTTGGTGAAGCATTTGGAAATTGCACCCCAAGCAACGGATGGGACAAATTCTATTTGCATGATGGGTTTTTATTTCGAGCCAACCATCTTTGTGTTCCTAATTGTTCAACTCGTTTGTTATTGTTAAAGGAAGCACATTCTGGGGGTTTGATGGGTCACTTTGGTATTTCTAAGACTTTGGGAGTCTTGAGTGAACACTTTTATTGGCCCAAGATGCGTAGAGATGTTGAGAAATTTGTGGGGAAATGCATAGTTTGTCATAAGGCAAAATCAAAGCTTAATCCTCATGGATTGTACATGCCCCTCCCTATTCCCAGTGTACCTTGGGAAGATATTTCAATGGACTTTGTTTTGGGATTGCCTAGGTCTAAGAGGGGAAGAGATTCTATTTTTGTTGTTGTTGACAGATTTTCCAAAATGGCACACTTCATTGCATGCCATAAAGTTGATGATGCCTCTAATATTGCTAATCTTTTCTTTCAGGAAGTTGTGAGGCTCCATGGTATGCCAAGGACTATAGTGTCTGATCGAGATGCCAAGTTCCTTAGCTACTTTTGGAAAACTTTGTGGGGCAAGCTTGGAACTAAGTTACTTTTCTCTACTACTTGTCATCCTCAAACTGACGGGCAAACCGAGGTGGTCAATAGGACACTTTCAACTTTGTTGCGAATAATTGTGAAGAAGAACTTGAGGAGTTGGGAAGAGTGTCTACCGCACGTCGAGTTTGCTTACGATAGGGCTGTCCATTCTACTACTAAGTTTTCGCCGTTTCAAATTGTTTATGGTTTTAATCCTCTTGCACCTATTGATTTAACTCCTTTGCCTTTGCAGGAGAGAATAAACATGGATGGAAAGAAACGTGCTGAATTTGTTAAGCAAATCCATGAGAAGGCAAAAAGTAATATTGAGAGGATGACTCAACAGTACGTGAACCGTGCAAACAAGGGAAGAAAACGAGTTATCTTTGAACCAGGGGACTTAGTCTGGTTGCATCTTAGAAAAGAGAGGTTTCCAGACAAACGGAAGTCCAAGCTCATGCCAAGAGGGGATGGACCATTTCGAGTCCTTGAAAGGATCAATGACAATGCTTACAAGCTTGAATTGCCCGGTGAGTATGGAGTGAGTGCTACTTTTAATGTTTCTGATCTTTCTCCTTTTTATGATACAGATAATGAAGAGTCGAGGACGACTCCTTTTCAAGAGGGGGAGGATGATGAGAACACTGAGGGCATCCAACGAGCTAAAGGCGTTCACGATCAATTGCACCAAGACTTAACAATTGGAAGTGGGCCAATGACAAGAGGAAGGTTGAAGAGAATGCAAGAAGCAATTCAAGCCCAATCCAACTTAATATTTGCTAATGGGATCAAGTCACAATTGAAGGCCCAACATGAGTGCTTAATTTCAATAATTCAAGCCCAAGGAAGCCCATAATAAGAGCCCAAATTCGTCCAAGTGCAGCCAAGTGGTCAAGGAAGACTTCTTAATCACATTCAAAGTGCATTTATCACATACAATGCACCAATTTTCGGATTCACATGGAAGACCATAGTTTTTTACTCGTTTTTGACCAAGAATGCATAGTTTTTAGTCATATTTTGACTAATTATTGAATGTACATCCACCAAGGAGTCACTTGGGGTTATGTGTGGTCAATTTGGAAGTGTTTTAGGCCTATAAAAGGCATGTATCAGCATACAAACGGGAACAACCAAGATTTTATCCAAGTTTAAGAAATATTGAGAGAGAGTTCTCATATTTTGAAGAGTTTATATCCTATTTTCAGCTTTAGTGAAGCCTTGCTTTGTCAATCTAGCATATTAGGTTGGTGATTCAAATTCACAAAGCCCCCAATTCGTGCTCGACCCAAGTGTGTCGTTGTGTGGATTGGTTTACTCGTGCTCGTGGTTGGTTGAATGTTCTAAGTAGCAGGTCACGTTCCAATAACGTTGGTTGGCTATTTGCATTCCTCAGGTCACGGACCTCTTTATCCATTGCAAGCCTACGTCGTGAAGATCGGGCCACCCATGGTCGATACCATATCATAGACACTAATGCACTTTTATCTTTGCCCTATCGAGGAATTGGAGAACCTTCATAATCAATCGTACGTCCGGATACAAGCCTAATACTCAACACAATTGTGGAAAACACCTCGTGCTTTCAGTCCTTATCATTGGCTGATAGATGACTCATTTTTTTCTATAAATATATTCGTATTGACTCTAATAATCAATTATAAAGCAACTCTTCGATTTTATGACTAGGACTCCATCTTATTCAACATAAAAATGCACTATTACTACATCTAAAACACTCTTTTGAGCCATGGACTCAGCTTTGTACCTTTGCACAACGACAAACTCCTTTGAACAAATTTAGACACTTATTCCCTTTTATCTTTGCCATATTGAGGGCTTGGTCCACGTTCGTAATCAATCGTACGTCCGGATACATGCCTAATACTCAAAATAATCGTAGGAAACATCCTGTGTTTTCAGTCCTTATTATTGACTGATAGATGACTCATTTTTGGCTATAAATATATTCGTATTGACTCTAATAATCAATATTAAAGCCACTCTTCGATTATACGATTAGGACTCCATCTTATTCAACATAAAATGCACTAGGACTACATCTAGAACATACTTTTTAGCCATGGACTCTACTTTGTACCTTTGCGCAACGATGAACTCCTTTAAACAAGTATGGACACTAATGCACTTTTATCTTTGCCATATCGAGGACTCGGAGAACCTTCATAATCAATCGTACGTTCGGATACATGCCTAATACTCAACACAATAGTAGCAAAAACACATTGTGCTTTCAGTCCTTATCATTGATTGATAGATAACTCATTTTTGGCTATAAATATATTCATATCTACTAATCTAATAATCAATATTAAAGCCACTCTTCGGTTATATGACTAGAACTCCATCTTAATCTATGTAAAAATGCACTAGTACTACATCAAAAACACTCTTTTGAGCGATGGACTCAACTTTGTACCTTTGCACAACGACAAACTCCTTTAAACAAAGTTAGACACCTATTCCCTTTTATCGTTTCCATATCGAGGGCTTGGTCAACCTTTAAAAATGCACTAGGACTACATCTAGAACACTCTTTCGACCCATGGATTCAGTTTTGTACCTTTGCGCAACGACAAACTCCTTTAAACAAGTTTAGACACTAATGCACTTTTATATTTGCCATATCGAGGGCTTGGAGAACCTTCATAATCAATCGTATGTCCGGATACATGCCTAATACTCAACACAATCGTAGGAAACACCTTGTGCTTTCCGTCCTTATCATTGACTGACAGATGACTAATTTTTGGCTATAAATATATTCATATTGACTCTAATAATCAATATTAAAGTCACTCTTCGATTATATAACTAGGACTCCATCTTATTCAACATAAAAATGCACTAGGACTACATCTAAAACACTCCTTCGAGCCAGGACTCAGCTTTGTACCTTTGCGCAATGACAAACTCCTTTAAACAAATTTAGACACTAATGCACTTTAAATCTTTGCCATATCGAGGGCTTGGACAACCTTCAAAATCAATGGTACATCCGGATACAAGCCTAACTCAACACAATCGTAGAAAACACCTTGAGCTTTCAGTCCTTATCATTGATTGATAGATGACTCATTTCTTTCTATAAATATATTCGTATTGACTCTAATAATCAATATTAAACCCCTCTTCGATTATATGACTAGGACTCCATCTTATTCAATATAAAAATGCACAAGTACTACATCTTGAACACTCTTTTAAGCCATGGACTCAGCTTTGTACCTTTGTACAATGACAAACTCCTTTAAAAAAAATTAGACACTTATTCTCTTTTATCTTTGCCATATCGAGGGCTTGGTCAACGTTTGTAATCAATCGTACGTCCGGATACATGCCTAATACTCTAAACAATCATAGGAAACATCTTGTGTTTTCAGTCCTTATCATTGACTGATAGATGACTCACTTTTTGCTATAAATATATTCGTATTGATTCTAATAATCAATATTAAAGCCACTCTTCGATTATACGACTAGGACTCCATCTTATTCAACATAAAATGCATTGGGACTCCGTCTAGAACACTCTTTTGAGCCATGGACTCAGCTTTGTACCTTTGCGCAAGGACAAACTCCTTTAAACAAGTTTAAATACTAATGCACTTTTATCTTTGCCATATCGAGGATTTAGAGAACCTTCATAATTAATCGTACATCCGGATACAAGCCTAATACTCAACACAATCGTTGAAAACAACTTGTGCTTTCAGTCCTTATCATTGACTGATAGATAACTCATTTTTGGCTATAAATATATTCATATCTACTACTCTAATAATCAATATTAAAGCCACTCTTTGATTATATGACTAGAACTCCATCTTATTCAACATAAAAAGTACTAGTACTACATCAAAAACACTCTTTTGCGCCCTGGAGTCAGCTTTGTACCTTTGCACAACGACAAACTCCTTTAAACAAATTTATACACTTATTCCCTTTTATCGTTAGCATATCGAGGGCTTGGTCAATCTTCGTAATCAATCGTACGTCTAGATACATGCCTAATTCTCCAAACAATCGTAGGAAACACCTTGTATTTTTAGTCCTTATCATTGACAAATAGATGACTCATTTCTGGCTATAAATATATTCGTATTGACTCTTATAATCAATATCAAAGCCACTCTTCAATTATACAACTAGGACTCCATCTTATTCAACATAAAAATGCAATAGGACTACATATAGAACACTCTTTCGAGCCATGGATTCAGCTTTGTACCTTTGCACAATGACAAACTCCTTTAAACAAGTTTAGACACTAATGCACTTTTATCTTTGCCACATCGAGGACTTGGAGAACCTTCATAATCAATCGTACGTCTAGATACAAGCCTAATACTCAACACAATCGTAGGAAACACCTTGTGTTTTTAGTCCTTATCATTGACTGATAGATGACTCATTTCTGGCTATAAATATATTCGTATTGACTCTAATAATCAATATTAAAGCCATTCTTAGATTAAATGACTAGGTCTCCATCTTATTCAACATAAAAATGCACTAGGACTACATCTAGAACACTCTTTTGAGCCATGGACTCAGCTTTGTACCTTTGCGCAATGACAAACTCCTTTAAACAAGTTTAGACACTAATGCACTTTTATCTTTGCAATATCGAGGGCTTGGAGAACCTTCATAATCAATCGTACGTCCGGGTACATGCCTAATACTCAACACAGTCGTAGGAAACACCTTGTGATTTCAGTCCTTATCATTGACTGATAGATAACTCGTGTTTTGCTATAAATATATTCGTATCTATTTTAATTATCAATATTAAAGCCACTTTTCGATTATATGATTCAACATAAAAATGCTCTAGTACTACATCTAGAATACTCTTTCGTGGCATGGACTCAGCTTTGTACCGTTGCACAACGACAAACTCCTTTAAACAAATTTAGACACTTATTCCCTTTTATCTATCCCATATCGAGGGCTTTGCCCACGTTCGTAATCAATCGTACGTCCGGATACATGCCAAATACTCAACACAGTTGTAGGAAACATCTTGTGTTTTCAGTCCTTATTTTGACTGATAGATGACTCTTTTTTGGCTATAAATATATTCGTATTGACTCTAATAATCAATATTAAAGCCACTCTTCGATTATACGGCTAGGACTCCATCTTATTCATTATAAAAATGCACTAGGACTACATCTAGAACACTCTTTTGAGCCATGGACTCAGCTTTGTACCTTTGCGCAACGACAAACTCCATTAAACAAGTTTAGACACTAATGCACTTTTATCTTTGCCATGTCGAGGGCTTGGAGAACCTTCATAATCAATCGTACGTCCGGATACAAGCCTAATACTCAACATAATCGTAGGAAACACCTTGTGCTTTCAGTCCTTATCAATGACTGATAGATGACTCTTTTTTTTTTAGGTAAAGGTAAATTGCATAAATAAAGAGAAAGTCACATCAGTGACGTAGGCTGTGTTTCCAGGAAGGCAACATCAATCAACCAATCCTGGGCACAAAACAACAACGACAAGCCAGCTCCGACGAGGAGCACAAAGCAACAATGCAGACATGACAGCAAAAATACATGAATAGGCCGAAAACAAACTTGGCTCAAGCCGGCCAAAAATCAACAAAGGCAACATAACAATAACGGCTACAAGCCAGTCGAAGCGAACCGATTATTCAAAGAAAAAAGCCCCGCACATTCCAAGTGGCTGCTCATGTCATTTATAACCATGAGGCGGGCTGCGTCTATTAGGGCCCGAGGAGGTGAAATCAGCTTCAAGGGACACCTCATTGAGAGCTTCAAAAGGATTGTGAGTGGGGATGCTCTCAATATTCTCCAAAGGGGGAGTAGGATGAGCATCAACGGTTGCTCCTTCCAAAGGAGATGGGGGGCGCCGGAATTGAGTGGACAGGAGCATTCTCGGAAGTTGTAGCCTGGTGATTCGGAGGTTTGGGGACAGAGGAAGCAACCGGGTGTGGATGACTCATTTTTTGCTATAAATATATTCGTATTGTCTTTTATAATCAATATTAAATCCACTCTTCGATTATATGACTAGGACTCCATCTTATTCAACATAAAAATGCACTAGGACTATATCCAAAACACTCTTTCCATCTAGGACTCAGCTTTCTACCTTTTAGCAACGACAAAGTCCTTTAAACAAGTTTAGACAATAATGCAGTTTTATGTTTGCCATATCGAGGGTTTGGAGAACCTTCATAATCAATCCTATGTCCGGATACATGCCTAATACTCAACACAATCGTAGGAAACACCTTGTGCTTTCAGTCCTTATCATTGACTGAAAGATGACTCATTCTTGGCTATAAATATGGTCGTATTGACTCTAATAATCAATATTAAAGCCACTCTTCCATTATATGACTAGGACTCCATCTTATTCAACATAAAAATGCACTAGGACTACATCTAGAACACTATTTTGAGCCATGGACCCAACTTTATACCTTTGCGCAATGACAGACTCCTTTAAACAAGTTTAGACACTAATGCACTTTTATCTCTGCCAAATCGAGGGTTTCGAGAACCTTCATAATCAATCCTATTTCCGGATACAAGCCTAATACTCAACACAATCGTAGGAAACAACTTGTGCTTTTAATTCTTATCATTGACTGATAGATAACACATTTTCTGCTATACATATATTCATATCTACTCTAATAATGAATATTACAGCAACTCTTCAATTATATGACAAGAACTCCATCTTATTCAACATAAAAATGCATTAGTGCTACATCTAAAACACTCTTTTGAGCCATGGACTCAGCTTTGTATCTTTGCACAACGACAAACTCCTTTAAACAAGTTTAGACAATAATGCACTTTTATCTTTGCCAAATCGAGGGCTTCGAGAACCTTCATAATCAATCGTACGTCCGGATACATGCCTAATACTCAACACAATCGTAGGAAACACCTTGTGCTTTCAATCCTTATTATTGACTGATAGATAACTCATTTTTGGCTATAAATATATTCATATCTACTCTAATAATCAATATTAAAGCCACTCTTCGATTATATGACTAGAACTCCATCTTATTCAACATAAAAATGCACAAGTACTACATCTAAAACACTCTCTTGAGCCATGGACGCAGCTCTATACCTTTGTGCAATGACAAACTCCTTTAAACAAGTTTAGACACTAGTGCACTTTTATCTTTGCCTTATCGAGGGCTTGGAGAACCTTCATAATCATTCGTACGTTTGGATAGATGCCTAATACTCAACATAATCATAGGAAACACCTTGTGCTTTCAGTCCTTATCATTGACAGATAGATAACTCATTTTTGGCTATAAATACATTCGCATCTACTCTAATAATCAATATTAAAGCCACTTTTCGATTATATGACTAGGACTCCATCTTATTCAGCATAAAAATGCTCTAGTACTACATCTAAAACACTCTTTTGAGGCATGGACTCAGCTTTGTACCTTTGCACAACGACAAACAACTTTAAACAAATTTAGACACTTATTCCCTTTTATCTATGCCATATCGAGGTTTTGTCAACGTTCGTAATCAATCGTACGTCCGGTTACATGCCTAATACTCAACACAATCGTAGGAAACATCTTGTGTTTTCAGTCCTTATCATTGACTGATAGATGACTCTTTTTGGGCTATAAATATATTCTTATTTACTCTAATAATCAATATTAAAGCCACTCTTCGATTATACGACTAGGACACCATCTTATTCAACATAAAATGCACAAGGACTACATCTAGAACACTCTTTTGAGCCATGGACTCAGCTTTGTACCTTTGCGCAACGACAAACTTCTTTAAACAAGTTTAGACACTAATGCACTTTTATCTTTGCCATATCGAGGACTTGGAGAACCTTCATAATCAATCATACGTCCGGATACAAGCCTAATACTCAACACAATCGTAGGAAACAACTTGTGCTTTCAGTCCTTATCATTGACTGATAGATAACACATTTTTGGCTATAGATATATTCATATCTACTCTAATAATCAATATTAAAGCCACTCTTCAATTATATGACAAGAACTCCTTCTTATTCAACATAAAAATGCACTAGTGCTACATCTAAAACACTCTTTTGAGCCATGGACTCAACTTTGTATCTTTGCACAACGACAAACTCCTTTAAATAAATTTAAACACTTATTCCCTTTTGTCTTTGCCATATCCAGGGCTTCATCAACCTTTGTAATCAATCGTATGTCCGGATACATGCCTAATACTCAACACAAGGTGACACAATCGTAGGAAACACCTTCTGTTTTTAGTCCTTATCATTGACTGATAGATGACTCATTTCTGGCTATAAATATATTCCACTCTTCGATTATAAGACTAGGACTCCATGTTATTCATTAAAATGCACTAGGACTACATCTAGAACACTCTTTTGAGCCATGGACTCATCTTTGTACCTTTGCGCAACGACAAACTCCTTTAAACAAGTTTAAACACTAATGCACTATTATCTTTGCCAAATTGAGGGCTTGGAGAACCTTCCTAATCAATCGTACGACTGGATACATGCCTAATACTCAACACAATCATCGGAAACACCATGTGCTTTCAGTCCTTATCATTGACTAATAGATGACTCATTTTTTGCTATAAATATATTCGTACTGAGTCTAATAATCAATATTAAAGCCACTCTTTGATTATACGACTAGGACTCCATCTTATTCAATATAAAAATGCACTAGGACTACATCTAGAACACTCTTTCGGGACATGGACTCAGCTTTGTACCTTTGCGCAACGACAAACTCCTTTAAACAAGTTTAGACTAATTGTATTTTAAAATGGGGTAAATTTAAAAAGTTTTCTCTCTTCCCTCTCAACACAATACACACACTCATATTTCTCGGCCTTCATGGCCGCCAAGGAGCCCTTGGATGATCTTGTAAGCGTTGATGGGAGCTCCGTTGCTGGCCATCCATCGCCGAAGGAGGCACTTAATCGGTTGCTCTCCGAGTTCAACTTGTCCGAGTTTCTTGCGTTGGCTAATAGAGTGATTGATGATGGTGACCTCTCTTCTATGAAAATTATCATGGATTTGAAGCGAAGATGGCATGCAAAGTTTGGAGATTCTCATTCCCGTTCATCTATGGATGTGCATCCGTCCTCCTCCCGCACTCTTGCACCTTTTCAGCCGATCACTATCCCTCTTCGGCCTGCCCGTCGGATTCCTCGCTTACCAACATCCGAGCAAATGATGGCGTATCTTGAACCACCTCCCGTTCCCCTTCTCACATTGCCACCGGTGACATCCATGGCTTCCTCACCGACGCTAGCATTGAGTGGAGCGACTGCAACCCTAGCGCCGCCGTTCGCATGCTCCTATTTGGAAGGTTCCCAACAAGATCCAGATTTGATGATGCCTTCCTTCCAAGATGATGATCAGCCGCAACCTTCCATCCATGGTGAAGCTCAGCCGCAACATTCCTTACCTATCATGGAGAAAGAGCCGCCTTCACATTGCACCGATTTGGCAAGTACCCAGCATGATCCGGATTTGATGCTACCTTCCCAAAGAGTTAATCCACCTTCCATACATGTTGAGGATCAGCCGCAATATTCTTTGTTTAACATGGATATAAGAACTATGGAAAATGCCCCGCAAGATCCTGCTTTGCTGCAACTTCCCATACATGGTGCGGCACCTTCCAAAACCGTTGAGATGCAGCCGCAATATTGTATGTTAAGCATGGAGAGATCTATCCCGCAAGATCCTCCTTTGGTGCGGCCTTCCTTACAAGGTTTGGCACCTTCCTTGCACGTTGATCAGCCTTCCAAACTTGTTGAGAGGCAGCCGCAAACTTCCATACAAGGTGCGACACCTTCCTTGCACGTTGATCAGCACACCAAACAGGTTGAGAGTCAGCCGGAATATACCTTTTTTAGCATGGATGGAGCTAAGGATGGTAACATGCACAATGAGAGGCCATTTGTCCCCTTACCACGGCCAAAGCAATCTCTCCCCTCTCTTGACAGTGGAACCGTGACGAATCCATCGGAATTTTTCATTGGTAACGTTCCCCTTTCATCTCGCTACTCTATGTTATCCTCGGTTGATAAAATTACTGCTGCATTTCATAACTCTACTCGGAAAAATCTCAATTATGTTCCCCCTACGATTCAAAATGGTGAAACTATTGTTCGACCTTCGTTAAATTTAATTCGTGATGGTTCTCAACGTTGGATGCATACTATTGTGGGTTACTTTTTGGGCGACGCCCTTATTTTCATGACATGGAGGCTTTTGCTAAGAGGTCATGCCAATGGTGCGTAGGGTCACTGCCACGGCTAATGGTTTCTTTTTCTTTCAATTTGATACGATGAAAGCAATGGAGGAGGTGCTTGAGGGAGGACCATGGATCTTTCAAGGGCAACCTATTGTACTCCAACGATGGGAGGTGGGAATGGCACTATGGAAACACAAACTTACTGAAATCCCAATCTGGATTAGGCTTCGTCACCTTCCGGTGGAATTTTGGACCGATAAGGGCTCAGTGTAGTGGCTAGTGGGATTGGAAAGCCACTTTATCAAGATGCTATCACGAAGGCATGCACGAGACTGGACTTCGCTCGTGTATGTGTTATGTTGGATATCTCTTCGAAACTTCCGAGACATATTGTTATTATGGCTCCTACAGAGGACGGACGGGAAGTCCCATGCAAGGTAGACGTGGAATATGAATGGATTCCACCAAATTGTGTTAAATGCATGTGCTTGGGGCACTCCACGGCTTCTTGCTAGCCATAGAAACCACATACTCACACCTCGGTGAAAGTGTTTGTGCCTCACCCCACCACTGAGGCAAGATCGAAATCTCGACCTAATGCGGAGCAACCACTGAAACAGGCCACGACTCCCACCAAGGGAAAGGAGATTGTCCTATTTAATTCCTTTGATGCACTTGAATATGAGGACGCTACTGTCTCTAACACTCAGGGCCCTAAACAATGCAGCCCTTCTACACTGGATTTATGATTAACACAACTGTTTGGAACGTGCGCGGCCTGAACCGACAAAATCACCAAGTGGCAGTTGGAGAACTTGTCTCGGAATACAGGTTATGTTTTCTTGGTATACTTGAAACTCGTGCATCTCCTCTTAATGTAGCTCGTATTCAATCTTGTGTGTTACCTCGATGGAATTGGTTTTCAGATTATTCTATTGTGGGTAACCGTATTTGGCTTGCTTGGAACGACGATGAGCTTGATGTTGACATCTTATTGTTGCATCTACAATTCATACACTGTAGATTGTTTATTCGAAGACATCATGTCCATATTCTTGTTACGATTGTCTATGGGGCTAATGAGGTTGGGACTAGATGAGACCTTTGGCAGGAACTCCGTGGCATTTCCTCGGGGATCTCAGATCAGCCATGGCTGGTTCTCGGGGATTTTAATGCGGTGATGGATATGAGTGAGGTAAGCGGTCGATCGGGAGACATCCGTGTTGCTATGGAGGATTTTAGGACTTGTCTGATGGACACTGGACTCATTCACCTGCCCATGCAGGGATGTACGTTTACATGGCACAATTGTTGTGAAGATCATCGGAGTCTACGGAAGAAACTTGACCGTATGCTAGTCAATGATAGTTGGTTCAGGTAGTGGCCGGATAGCTGCTACCATAGTCTTAACCCTCGGACTTCAGATCACTCTCCCTTGGTTCTTCAGAGTAATTCCTCTGTCCCACAGGCTGGCATGTTCCGGTTTGATAACTATTTGGCTTCTTCTCCATCCTTTATTCCTATGGTTCGGGACGTCTGGCGCCATCAAATTGTCGACACGCCTATGTATGCGGTCACACGGAAATTGAAAGCCCTGAAACCTATTTTTCGAGCAGCGCGAAAGAGAAAAGGTGACCTTGCCCTGAACGTTACTTTAGCGGCAGAATTCCTTGCATTAGCTCAATCGATTCTACAGCTGGATAGACATGACTCCCTTCTCCTACATCTGGAGTATTGTTGTCGTGTGGTCTATTTGAAGGCAACTAAATTGGAACAAAAAATGCTGCAGCAACGGGCCAAGATCCAATGGCTCAAAGGAGGGGACCAGTGTACTAGGGTTTTCTTCCGAAAGGTGGCTAAACGGCGAGCTTCTAAACGTATTTTTCAAATCAATACTTCAGATGGCTTGACTAGGACGGACTATCAGGAGGTGGTTGATGGACTTGTTAGTTACTACCAGGGTCTTCTTGGTGGGGAGCGTCGGACCAGGCATATTGATATCCGGTATCTCCGTCCATGGGCAAGGCATATTTTTACCGCTGATGAATGCGCCCACCTTGTGATGCCTGTTACTAGAGCAGACGTTAAAGGGGCTTTCTTCGACGTGGCGGAGGATAAGTCTCCGGGACCAGATGGATATTCAGTAGGTTCTACAAAGCGGCATGGCCTGTTTGATGAGAATACCGAGGGCTTCCAACGAGTTAAAGATATTCAAGATCAATTGCACCAAGACTTAACCATTGGAAGTGGGCCAATGACAAGAGGAAGGTTGAAGAGAATGCAAGAAGCAATTCAAGCCCAATCCAACTTAATATTTGCTAATGGGATCAAGTCACAATTGGAGGCCCAACATGAGTGCTTAATTTCAATAATTCAAACCCAAGGAAGCCCATATTAAGAGCCCAAATTCATCCAAGTGCAGCCAAGTGGTCAAAGAAGACTTCTTAATCACATTCAAAGTGCATTTATCACATACAATGCACCAATTTTCGGATTCACATGGAAGACCATAACTTTTACTCGTTTTTGACCAAGAATGCATAGTTTTTAGTCATATTTTGACTAATTATTGAATGTACATCCACCAAGGAGTCACTTGGGGATATGTGTGGTCAATTTGGAAGTGTTTTAGGCCTATAAAAGGCATGTATCAGCATGCAAACGAAAAACAACCAAGAAGATATCCAAGTTTAAGAAATATTGAGAGAGTTCTCATATTTTGGAGAGTTTATATCCTATTTTCAGCTTTAGTGAAAATCTTGCTTTGTCAATCTAGCATATTAGGTTGGTGATTCAAATTCACAAAGCCCCCAATTCGTGCTCGACCCAAGTGTGTTGTTGTGTGGATTGGTTTACTCGTGCTCGTGGTTGGTTGAATGTTCTAAGTAGCAGGTCACGTTCATATAATGTTGGTTGGCTATTTGCATTCCTCAGGTCACGGACCTTTTTATCCATTGCAAGCCTACGTCGTGAAGATCGGGCCACCCATGGTCAATACCATATCACTGTTATTGGAGACGAGATAGCTACGGCAGTGATTGATTTATTCACCCATGGAAGATTACTGAAGCAGGTTAGTACTACTTTGCTTGCCCTTATCCCAAAAGTCCAATCTCCTGTCACTGTGGCAGATTTCTGCCCTATCTCGTGTTGCAACGTATTGTATAAGGCTATCACGAAGATCATTGTGCAGAGATTACGGCCTTTACTGGATAGATTGATTAGCTCGACACAGAATGCTTTTGTTCCGGGCCGATCTATTAATGAGAATATATTATTGGCACAAGAACTTTTTGATGGGTATAATCATCAGCGAACACCTCCAAGATGTGCCTTGAAAGTGGATTTGAGGAAAGCATATGACATGGTGGAATGGGACTTTCTATCAGCAACATTGGAGCTTTTTGGATTCCCGGCTCAATTCCGAGGATGGGTGGAGGAGTGTGTTACGACGACCTCTTTTTCGATTTGCCTTAATGGTAGCATATATGGTTTCTTCACTGGTGCTCGTGGGCTAAGACAAGGTGACCCAGTGTCACCTTATCTATTTGTTCTCATCATGGAGGTTCTTCGGATGATTCTTCAACAGCTGATTGAACAGGATAACAGATTTAGGTTTCATTGGAAGTACCAGGAGATTGGACTTTTCCAGTTGAGCTTTGCTGATGACCTGTTGTTATTCAGCAGCGCCGATGAAGGGTCGTTGGGTGTGTTCAATAGGGGCCTTCACATTTTCTCGGACCTGTCTGGCCTGTTTGCTAACCCTGCTAAGAGTCAGATTATAATATCCAAATCAGCCCAGGCCAACAAAGACACCCTCATTCAGTTATTGGGATTCCAGGAGGGTCTCTTGCGGTTAGATACCTTGGTCTCCCACTTCTGCCTTCCCGCCTTAAAATATTCGAGTGCCAGCCTTTGTTGCAGAAAATTGAGAAGCAGATCAAAAGTTGGGGAGGTATTCGGTTAACTTTTGCGTGACGGGTTCAATTGATTAAGTCAGTCCTCATGGCTTTTAACACATATTGGTCATTGGCATTTATTTTTCCCAAAGGGATTATACGGCGTATTGAGCAGATGATGAGGACCTTCCTTTGGAAAGGGTCCTCACAAACGGGTTACGCGAAGGTGGCTTGGTCACAAGTATGTCTACCTAGGGAGGAAGGTGGACAGGGTATTCGGGATGTTCAGACCCTAAATGCTGCTCTGATGAGCAAGCATCTGTGGGCGATTATAAACCATAGCACTTCCTCAATTTGGGTGACATGGATTTACCAGTACAGACTTCATGGAAAATCAGTTTGGATGGTGGGAGATAACACGGGTTCTTGGGCGTGGAGGAAACTTCTCCGACTACGACCTATCTTGGACCACTTATCGATCGGCTCCCAAGGGGTCCTAGCCTGACGAGTACATCAGGAACTGATTTAGTGCAATCTGTCATCCTTGAGGGAGAGTGGAATTGGCCAATTATTAGGGACATGGAGTGTTTGGTGATTTTACATTCTTTGCCCACCATTCATGGTGGTCATGATCGGATTTTGTGGAGAGGGACGGGGAAGGGTTTTTCTACGTCGGAGGCATATAGGGCTCTTCGAGCATCCTCACCAAAGGTAATATGGTCTTCACTACTTTTGGGCCCTTTTAAGATTCCACGGAACGCTTTTATCCTATGGCTTGCTATTCTTGGAAGATTATCCCCTATGGATAGGCCTTGGTTACTTCACTTGGATACTTCTTGTATTTTATGCAATGACGGGCTACCTGAAACCCATTCCCACATGTTCTTTGATTGTCGGTTTTCACGTCAATGCCTTGGGGCCGTTAGATGCCTAGTTCAGTTTCCGTGGCCGAACCGTGAGTGGAAAATGGATATCACTTGGGCGGCAACAAAGTGGAGAGGACGACATGTTATCAACGCAGCGTATAGGGCATTATTGGCATCACTTATCTATCACCTTTGGCAAGAACGTAATCGAAGGAGGTTACAACAGATGGTGCGCACCACTATTACAATAGGTCATTTGGTGGTTGAAGAAATCCGGAAACTTATTTTGAGTTCTGAGCTTCCTTGTAATATTAGTACGATAGCATTATATAGACTTTGGCGGATTCCTTGGACACATTCCCAAGGAACCATTTGATTGACTTGTAATCTTTGTACGTCTATCTTTTAATGAAACTTACCTTCACCGAAAAATAAACAAGTTTAGACTAATGCACTTTTATCTTTGCCATATCGAGGGCTTGGAGAACCTTCATAATCAATCCTATGTCCGGATACATGCCTAATACTCAACACAATCTAGGAAATACCTTGTGCTTTGAGTCCTTATCATTGACTGACAGATGACTCATTTTTTGCTATAAATATATTCGTATTGACTCTAATAATCAATATTAAAGCCACTCTTCGATTATATGACTAGGACTACATCTAGAACACTGTTTTGAGCCATGGTCTATGCTTTATACCTCTGCGCAACGACAAACTCCTTTAAACAAGTTTAGACACTAATGCACTTTTATCTTTGCCATATCGAGGGCTTGGAGAACCTTCATAATCAATCTTACGTCCGGATACATGCCAAATACTCAACAAAATCGTAGGAAACACCTCTTGTGCTTTCAGTCCTTATCATTAACTGATAGATAACTCATTTTTGGCTATAAATATATTCGTATTGACTCTAGTAATCAATCTTATTCTTTTTTTTAGGTAAATGTAAATTTCATAAAAAAAAGGAGTGTTTTACAACAATGACAAAGGCAAAACCGCCCTGTCCGGAGAGTGTTCCCAGGAAGGCAACAGCGACTCAATGATCCTGGGCACAAAGCAACATCAACAAGCCAATCCCAACAAGGGGCAAAAGAGGAAACACAACAACAAGCCATTCCAAAGCGGAATCAATGGCAGAAAACAAAAGAACAGACCAATCATGGCAGCAAGCCGGCCCAAAACAACAAGGGGGAAAATCAACAAGTCAACCCCAAAAAATAGCAATCAACAGTCAACAGCAATCAGCAATCAACAAGAACCAGCTTATTCAACAGGGAGGCTCCATGGGATACGCCAAAGGCGGAAAAGGGAAAAAGTTTGAAGCGTTGGCTTCAAGTCATCTCCGCAGATGCGTGTGCGAACTTGCTCAAGAACAAGATCCACCAAAGCATTAACTGAAAGGGAGGAGTTTTGGAATCTACAAGCATTACGCTCACGCCATCGAATGTGATAAACAAGCAAGGCAAGAGTGGCACAGTATGCTGCGTTGATGATATGTTTACCACGCCATCGAATGGAGGCCCATCTGATGCCTAAAATCCACAAAGAATGAGTGATATGGTATTGACCATGGGTGGCCCGATCTTCACGACGTAGGCTTGAAATGGATAAAGAGGTCCGTGACCTGAGGAATGCAAATAGCCAACCAACATTATATGAACATGACCTGCTATTTAGAACATTCAACCAACCACGAGCACGAGTAAACCAATCCACACAACGACACACTTGGGTTGGGCACGAATTGGGGGCTTTGTGAATTTAAATCACCAACCTAATATGCTAGATTGACAAAGCAAGGTTTCACTAAAGCTGAAAATAGGATACAAACTCTTCAAAATATGAGAACTCTCTCTCAGTATTTCTTAAACTTGGATAAATCTTCTTGGTTGTTCCCGTTTGCATGTTGATATATGCCTTTTATAGGTCTAAAACACTTCCAAATTGACCAAACATATCCCCAAGTGACACCTTGGTGGATGTACATTCAATAATTAGTCAAAATATGACTAAAAACTATGCATTTTTTGTCAAAAACGAGTAAAAGTTATGGTCTTCCATGTGAATCCGAAAATTGGTGCATTGTATGTGATAAATGCACTTTGAATGTGATTAAGAAGTCTTTTTTGACCACTTGGCTGCACTTGGATGAATTTGGGCTCTTAATATGGGCTTCCTTGGGCTTGAATTATTGAAATTAAGCACTCATGTTGGGCCTCCAATTGTGACTTGATCCCATTAGCAAATTAAGTTGGATTGGGCTTGAATTGCTTCTTGCATTCTCTTCAACCTTCCTCTTGTTATTGGCCCACTTCTAATGGTTAAGTTTTGGTGCAATTGATCTTGAATTTCTTTAGCTCGTTGGAAGCCCTCGGTGTTCTCATCATCCTCCCCCTCTTGAAAAGGAGTCGTCCTCGACTCTTCATTATCTGCATCATAAAAAGGAGAAAGATCAGAAACATTAAAAGTAGCACTTACTCCATACTTACCGGGCAATTCAAGCTTGTAAGCATTGTCATTGATCCTTTCAAGGACTCGAAATGGTGCATCCCCTCTTGGCATGAGTTTGGACTTCCTTTTGTCCGAAAACCTCTCTTTTCTAAGGTGCAACCATACTATGTCCCCTGGTTCAAAGATAACTCGTTTCCTTCCCTTGTTCGCACGGTTCACGTACTGTTGACCTCAATATTACTTTTGGCCTTTTCATGGATTTGCTTAACAAATTCAGCACGTTTCTTTCCATCCATGTTTACTCTCTCCTGCAAAGGCAAAGGAGTTAAATCAATAGGTGCAAGAGGATTAAAACCATAAACAATTTGAAAGGGCGAAAACTTAGTAGTAGAATGGACAGCCCTATTGTAAGCAAACTCGACGTGCGGTAGACACTCTTCCCAACTCCTCAAGTTCTTCTTTACAATTATTCGCAACAAAGTTGAAAGTGTCCTATTGACCACCTTGGTTTGCTCGTCAGTTTGAGGATGACAAGTAGTAGAGAAAAGTAACTTAGTTCCAAGCTTGCCCCACAAAGTTTTCCAAAAGTAGCTAAGGAACTTGGCATCTCGAACAGACACTATAGTTCTTGGCATACCATGGAGCCTCACAACTTCCTAAAAGAAAAGATTAGCAATATTAGAGGCATCATCAACTTTATGGCATGCAATGAAGTGTGCCATTTTGGAAAATCTGTCAACAACAACAAAAATAGAATCTCTTCCCCTCTTAGACCTAGGCAATCCCAAAATAAAGTCCATTGAAATATCTTCCCAAGGTACACTAGGAATAGGGAGGGGCATGTACAATCCATGAGAATTAAGCTTTGATTTTGCCTTATGACAAACTATGCATTTCCCCACAAACTTCTCAACATCTCTACGCATCTTTGGCCAATAAAAAGTGTTCACTCAAGACTCCCAAAGTCTTAGAAATACCAAAGTGACCCATCAAACCCCCAGGATGTGCTTCCTTTAACAATAACAAGCGAGTAGAACAATTAGGAACACAAAGCTGGTTGGCTCGAAATAAAAACCCATCATGCAAATAGAATTTGTCCCATCCGTTGCTTGGGCTGCAGTTTTCAAATGCTCCACCAAAATCAACATCAATTAGTATATAGATCTTTGATGAACTCAAACCCACGAATTTTAGCATCTAACATTGAAAGTAAAAACATACCTTCTTGAAAGTGCATCAGCAACAATGTTGTCCTTACCTTGTGTTTGATCACATATGGAAACGACTCAATAAAACTCTATCCACTTGGCATGTCGACGGCTAAGCTTGTTTTGACTTTAATATACTTGAGTGCTTCATGATCAGAATGTATCACAAACTCTTTTGGCCACAAATAATGTTGCCAAGTTTCTAATACTCTAGCCAATGCATAAATCTCCTTGTCATATGTGGGGTAGTCAAGTGTCGGCCCACTTAGCTTCTCGCTGAAATATGCAATCGGTCTACCTCCTTGCAAAAGAACTCCGCCTATGCCAATCCCACTTACATCACACTTAATTTCATAAGTCTTACCAAAGTCGGGAAGGGCTAGCAAAGGTGCATGAGTAAGCTTCTCTTTTATGGTTTGAAAGGCTTTCTCTTGTGTTTTTCCCCACTTGAATGGAACATTCTTCTTTGTTAACTCGTTCAATGGGGCTGCCATGGTGCTAAAGTCCTTCACAAATCGCCTATGAAAGCTTGCAAGTCCATGAAAGCTCCTCACTTCTCCAATAGTGGTGGGGGTTGGCCAATCTTGAATAGTTTTGACCTTTTCTTCATCAACTGTGATTCCTTCAATCCGCCATGTGCCATCCTTCTTAGGCATGAGCAACACCGGAACTGCACAAGGACTAAGGCTCTCCCTTACATAATCTTTGGCCATCAACTCTTGGATTTGCCTTTGAATCTCCTCAGTCTCCTCGGGATTGGTACAGTATGCTGGACGGTTTGGTAAGGATGCTCCGGGCATGAAGTCAATTTGATGCTCGATCCCATGAATTGGTGGTAAACCTGGTGGTATCTCATCCGGAAAGACATCTTCATAATCCTGCAGAAGAGATGTAACAACACTAGGCAAAGAAGATGTTAGGTCATTAGAGTTCAACATAGCCTCTTTTTACACAAGTACTATGAGGTTTTGATGGGAAAACAAAGCTTCCTTGATCTCACTCTTCTGAGCAACTAGTAAAACTCTCTTTCTCTTCATCTTTTGAATCACTCATTTTCTTGTCACTCTCATTTTCACTCTCTTCTTTTTTTTTCTCTTTCTTTTTCTCACACTCTCTTTTGTTTTCTCTCAAAATCTGATCTTGCAAAATTTGCTTTGGTGTCATCGGATTGAGAGTTATGGATTCCCTCGTAGCACAAAAGAGTAACGATTTTGGAATCCATCATGTGTTACATGCCTATCAAACTGCCATGGCCTCCCCAGCAATATGTGGCATGCTTTCATCGGCACAATATCACAAATAATCTCATCTTTGTACCTTCCAATTGAAAACAATACCTGCACTTGCTTGGTCACCTTCAACTCGCCACACTCATTCAACCATTGAAGCTTGTATGGACGGTGATGCTTGATAGTAGGTAGACTTAATATTTGAACCAATTCAGTACTTGCCACATTGCAACAACTACCACCATCAATAATCATGCTACATACCTTTCCTTGAACTTGGCAGCATGTATGGAACAAGTTTTCTCTTTGGCAATTGCCTTCCTCCATCATATGGGCACTAAGAGATCTTCTAGTAACAAGCAACTCTCCTTCTTCGGCATACTCTCCATCACCATCTTCTTGTGATGATTCCTCTTTCTCGGTGCTTTCTTCTTCGGTTTCCAACTCTCCATGGTTGTTGAAGATCATTATACGTCGGTTAGGACACTCACTTGCTATGTGCCCTCTCCCTTGGCACTTGAAACACTTTATATCACGGTTTCTTGAAGAATTAGGCTCAGGTTGTACCTTTTTGGCAGCAACTTTGTCACCATGTTTTGGATCGGCCGAATTTTGATGTGGAAGGGGTGTCTTTCTTGGGGTTGTTCTTCCATGGATTGAATGTAGACGAGTTAGAACTCCTCTGCATAAGTCCTCTCTGCTTGAGTTGTTGTTCAACCTTGATGGATTGGTGTACCATCTCTTCAAGTTCTACATAGTGGTGCATCTCCACAACATCAGCGATGTCACAATTGAGCCCATGTAAGAAACGAGCCATAGTTTCTTCATTGTCCTCTATGATGTTAGTTCGGATCATGGCAATCTCCATCTCTTTGTAGTACTCATCAACACTTTTAGAACCTTGAGTAAGGCGTTGGAGCTGGTTGTGAAGCTCACGACGATAATAGGATGGAACGAACCTCCCCCTCATGATTGCTCTCATCTCTTCCCATGTTGTGATAGGACGTTCACCATTCCTAACCCGTTCCTTTTGTATCTGATCCCACCAAACAAGAGCATAATCGGTAAACTCAAGGGCTGCGAGTTTGACCTTTTTACTCTCCGAGTAGTTGTGGCATGAAAAGATTTGCTCAACACGCATCTCCCATTTCAAATATGCTTTGGGATCACTCTTTCCTTTAAATGAAGGAATTGTGACCTTAACTCCTCCTAGGCCACCATCTTCATCTCTAGGCCGTCTCGATCTATCTCTTGGTCTATTCACTCTCCTTGGCCAGATGTCCTCATATTCATCTTCACCACTTGGATCCTCCAAATACTCATCATGATGTTGAGGCCGTGGATTGGGAGTTTGTCTTTGATTTGTAGCTCTTGGACCGGCAACTTGATCCTCTACTTGATCCAATCTTTCATGAAGTCCTTCCAACTTACGGTCAAGCAACTTCTCAAGGTGGCTCACCAAGGCTTGCATATGGAATGCATCGACTCCGCCTCGTAGTGTTTCTCCCGAGTTGTTGTCATCACTTCCTTCAACAACTCCTTTATCTCGATTTTCTGCCATTTAATAAAATTATAGGAACCTCACCAAATCCTTGCCACACTCTTTTTTTCTCTCTTTTATTTTTCCACTCCTGTTTCACTCCACACTTAATAAGCTCACAACTCTTGACTCTCAATGATAGTCTTACTACACTCAACACTCTCTAATCTAAAACTTATGAAACTCGATGCTTTTATCTAACAACTCAAAAACAAATGCCAATTATTTTCTCAACCAAGTATGTGTAGATGGACGATTCAAACTTACCCGTAGCAAGAGAATGGTCTAAAGAAGCTAGGTACAACTTGGGAAATCAAGATCGGTTGGCTTACAAGGATAGTAGCAAAGTATAGCTAGGAAAAAATAACACAATCTGATTTTTCTTTCTTTTGTTTTTTTTTCCTTTCAAGTGGCCCTTGTTTTTTCACTTTTGTACTTTTATTTTTTTTGGCCTTCTTTTTTTGGAATGAATTTTTCTTCTTTTTTTTTTTGCTGCTCGTTTGTTTTTTTTTTTTTGAGTTTTCTCTTCTTTTTTTTTTGTTTTCTTTTGTAGAGATAAAACTAAAGATAACAATGGGTTACGGAAGCTTTGTGGTGTAAGATAAAAGATAGAGGGAACTTGGGAACCTACCGTGTCAACCGAAGGCTCTGATACCACATGATATGGTATTGACCATGGGTGGCCCGATCTTCACGACGTAGGCTTGAAATGGATAAAGAGGTCCGTGACCTGAGGAATGCAAATAGCCAACCAACGTTATATAAACGTGACCTACTACTTAGAACATTCAACCAACCACGAGCATGAGTAAACCAATCCACACAACGACACACTTGGGTCGAGCACGAATTGGGGGCTTTGTGAATTTAAATCACCAACCTAATATGCTAGATTGACAAAGCAAGGTTTCACTAAAGCTGAAAATAGGATATAAACTCTTCAAAATATGAGAACTCTCTCTCAGTATTTCTTAAACTTGGATAAATCTTCTTGGTTGTTCCCGTTTGCATGCTGATACATGCCTTTTATAGGTCTAAAAAACTTCCAAATTGACCACACATATCCCCAAGTGACTCCTTGGTGGATGTACATTCAATAATTAGTCAAAATATGACTAAAAACTATGCATTCTTGGTCAAAAACGAGTAAAAGTTATGGTCTTCCATGTGAATCCGAAAATTGGTGCATTGTATGTAATAAATGCACTTTGAATGTGATTAAGAAGTCTTTTTGACCACTTGGCTGCACTTGGACGAATTTGGGCTCTTAATATGGGCTTCCTTGGGCTTGAATTATTGAAATTAAGCACTCATGTTGGGCCTCCATTTGTGACTTGATCCCATTAGCAAATTAAGTTGGATTGGGCTTGAATTGCTTCTTGCATTCTCTTCAACCTTCCTCTTGTTATTGGCCCACTTCTAATGGTTAAGTCTTGGTGTAATTGATCTTGAATTTCTTTAGCTCGTTGGAAGCCCTCGGTGTTCTCATCAATGAGGCCATTGGATCTTGGTACGCCGTCTAAGAAGGGAAAGGCATCTCTGGGAGAAAGTGCATTCAAAGAAGAGGTGAGCGTGGCTCTTAGCCATTCCAGAATTACAGAGGACGCACTCCCAAGAATCCGTTGAGCACCAAGGCTTATCCATTGTAGAGAGACGCTCTCTAATAGCAAGCCATAGAATAAAAAGATTTTGGTGTATGCGGAAAGGGCATAAGGAAAGACCACTCCACCTTCGGTCCGGGGGGTTGGAAGATTCCCAGAGCGTCCGAGTTAGAGAGTGTACCGCTATGGGAGCTCCAAAAAATCCGAGAGGGTCTAGGGGAGATCGGAGGGAGAGAAGCCAAGATATCAAAAAGCTCAAATTTTGTGATAGACCAGTTCCATTGCCCCGATCGGATGATAGACCCCAAAGATGCATCAAGCGGGATGCCAGTGATGGCAGGACCCCGGGGAAACCGGTGAATGAGAACACCTAGGGGGTGCCAAGGGTCCTACTAAAGTTGGAATTGAGGGTCCAAGCCAATCTGAAAACGAACCCCATTCAGTAGAAAATGACGAAGCCGAATCATTTTATGCCAACTCCAAGACCCAATAGTCGGGGAGATAGTCCAAATAGTTGCTTTCCGAAGCCGATATTGCCAAATCCATTGAGCCCATATTGAGTGGGGGGAGCACTGAAGGACATCCCATAAATGCTGTATCATAAGGGATTGGTTTAAGGGAGCAATAGGTCTAACTCCAAGACCTCCCTCATCTTTTGGCCGACACACTTGTTCCCAAGCGACTTTTGCATAGCCTCTATCAGAATTGCCCTTGCCATAGGAATTTACGGAATATCTTCTCAATAATTTTAATGACTCCTTTTGGAAGGAAGAACGCCGAGCTCCAATAGGTGTGAATAGAAGAGAGGACCGATTTGATGAGTTGGACTCTTCCGCCTAGCCCGCGATACGCTTATCAATTGATTTGCTTAAGAATTCTACCGGAGAGGAAGAATTCCCGAATAGCAGCAACAAATTCGTCACCAATAATGGGCCAAGCAGCTTTGAAGAAAGCAGATGAGAAGCCATCAGGACCCGGAGATTTATCATCCGGACTGTCAAAAAGAGTCGATTTGATGTCACCGTGTGTAACCGGCCCGGTCATTCCAGAGCTTCACTCAGCAGGGATAGAATACCGGAGGAAAGGAACCAAGTGGCTCAATGAGACGGTGGATCATCTTCTAGGGCCCCCGAGTAAGCGCTCATAAAAGTTCACGAATTCAAACTGCACCTCGTTCGGGGAAGTGAGAAGAGCCCCATCATTATTGTGGATTTGGAAGACACGAAGCGCTGAACGTCTTGCAGCCACTTTCCGGAAGAATAATTTCGAGCAATCATCGCCTCCTTTAAGCCAAAGCATTTTTTATCTTTGTTTAAGCATTTCCAATTCAAGAAAGGTAGCACGAGCAACAAGGATTTTGCACAGGCGCTCAATCGGTAGTCGGATCAAGTGAGTCTGCACAATAGATAAGAATTCCGTAGCCATTTTGACATTGGCCGATAAATCGCCCTTTTTCCTTCCTCATACGTCGAAAAATAGGTTTGAGGAGCTTAAGTTTCCTCGTGACTGAGTACAAAGAAGTCCCGTGAATAGAAGCAGCCCAAGTCTTACCAACTTCCAATAGAAAACCATGACAAGCTGTAAGGAAGTTGTCAATTGGAACATGGTGGATTGGGGGGGGGGGGGAGGAGCATGTCCCTGGAGAACAAGAGGAGAATGATCTGAAGTCCGGGGAGTGGCGCAAAAAACAGATGATCCAGGCCATGTGGAGATCCATTCATCAGTAGCCAAAGCTCGGTCAAGGCGCTTCCAAAGGCTGCGTGCCCCATCACTACAGTTATGCCAAGTGAAGCGCGCACCAGAGGTGGGGAGATGTAATAAACCGGAGCAAGAGATACAGTTGCTAAATTCCTCCATACCCATACGAATATCCCCCGAAACACCACAGACTTCACTCAAGTCAATAACTGCATTAAAATCACCAAGGACAAGCCAAGGAAAAGCAACAGCAGATAAAGAGAGTTCGTACAGTTTAGACTAGAAATCGTGGCGAGCGATAGAATCATTTGCACCGTAAGCAAAGGTAACAAAGCAGAAATCATGCGAGCACACAAATTGGGGCCTAGAGTTAACAACATCAATGTCAAGTTCAGAATTTCCACGCAATCCATAAACGGTTATCGGGCCCAGAATAGTCAATAAACCAACTCCTATTGGGGAGTAAGTGTACCTTTATTCGATTAATATTGGGTGGGAGACCCGTGTTTCAAGGAGACCAATAAGATGGAGCTGAAATTCATGGACAAGCGAAGCAACAGCTTGTTGGTGGTCTTGACAATTAAGACCCCGTACATTCCAAGCGGTTGCTCTAATCATTTTGTAACCTTGCGGCGGGCTGCGTCTGTTAGGGCCCGGAGAGGTCAAATCAGCATCAAGTGGCAGCTCACTGAGAGCATCAAAAGGATTATGGGTGGGGATGCTCTCAGTGTTCTCATCTGGGAGAGGAGCAAAGTCATCGGTAGAAGCCCGAGGGGGGCGATCAGAAGCGGCTGGGGAATGCGAAAGAGTGCAAGCTGAAGAATCCAGGAGAGATGAGGCCCGAGGGTTAGGGGGGCAACCGGGTGATTTTGAAGTGTCTGTTCTGGAATGGTGTTCACCGGAGCATTCTCGGAGGTTGTGGTCCGAGGAGGGGCTTGTTTCGGAATGTAGATAGCAGACAATTGTTTTGTTGGCTTCTTCAATGAAGGACAAGCCTTGGCCGAGGGAGCAACATGTTCGACATTTAGGAGGAATACATTCATATTCAATGTCAATTTGGCATGGGGATTCTGATCCGTCCTCTGAAGGGATCATGATGATAATGTGCTTGGGAAGAGTAGAGGAGTAATCAAGCATAACGCATACACGAGCGAAATCCAGCCTCGTGCATGCCTTTGTGATAGCGTCACTGTAAAGTGGTTTGCCAATACCACTAGCAATGGTGCTCAAACCCTCATCTGTCCATAGTTCAACAGGAAGGTGCCAAATGCGGATCCAAACAGGGACTTGTGTGTGGCTTTGCTTTCTTAAGACCATTCCCGGTTCCCAACGTTGAAGAACAATGGGCTGTCCTTGGAAGACCCAAGGGGCCGCTCTCAATAATCTCATCCATAGCTGAAGCATTTTCAAATGTGAAGAAGAAGAAACCATTGGGGGTGGCTGTCACTTCTTTGATACCCGGCCAATTTGCGTGAATGAAGTCCCGGAAGAGGAAGAAAGGGGGTTTGCGTCCAAGGAGATATCCGACCGCTGTAGTTTCCCACCGTTTAGAACCATTTTTTATCATGTCAAGAGAGGGCCTAACAATCACTTCTCCATTTTGGAGTTCCGGAGGAATAAACAGCAAGGACTTCTTTTTCGATAGCTCGCAAGATGTAGCAAAGGCATCATTACAAGCATTCATCCCCAAAGACACATTTGAACCACTCGGAATATTCAGTTTAGGAGAAGAATAAGGCAAGAGCGGCGCAATCAAATCAAGAACCTTAGATGGATCAATACGAAAGCCCGAAGCAATCGGAGAATCAGCATTTATATCCGGGGCAACCGGAGCATTTTTTGCAGCCAAAGTGATGGGCAAATCTTTCTTGAAAGAGGAAGGGGAGTCATGATTACCTTGAGTTCCAGCATGAGTGTTTGATAGGAGGTGAGTTAAGAGCTGAATCAAAAGCCGAAGGCTGATTTTCGATGGCGGCCAAGGGTGAACCGTTAGTCTTATCCGGCTGCAAGGGGAAGCTCCTTTGTTTAAGGTTGCTGGAGCAGCGCCTAAGAACATCCAGGTATGAAGGAGGTGCTGCTGGTTTAACACTCAAAGACGGAGGAGGAGATTCCATGTTCGGTGGCGTGGGGAGGGAGCAAATAGCCGGCGAATCTGAGCCTGTTTTATGAACGTTTTCAGCATGTGGAATGGAGGTGAAAAGGCCTCCAACAGCCCTCAAAGAAGGTGAAGAGACACCATGTTCAGCAACCAAAGGGGTGGCCTCAAAAAACCCTAGCAGGCGGTGGTGGAAGTAGAAGAGTCACCTGCAGGTTCGCCGGTGGAATGTGAGAAATGTTCCTCCTAGCATTTCTAGGCTCAAGAGGGATGCGATATGGGGTGAGTTCATGCTCGGAGGTGGGCTTGAGGGCTGGTGGAGCCACCAAAATCCGAGAGTCTTCCGGCGGGAGGGAGCCATATTGTTCTTGCCATGATTCTTTGACAAGCTTCAAAGCTTCTAATCCATGGGAGTCACCCTTATCAATGATTCTTGTTGCAAGAGAAACAAATTCAGTCATGTGGAAGTCTTTTCGAAAACTCTCAATATGCCCCTCCAACGTTGAGGATCGCTTGCGGGTAGCGCCCTCATCGCAATCAGCAAAATGATCCTCTTCATCCTCGCCGATTCCTCCTTCAATGGTGGTGGAGGAAGAAGGTGATGGGTGTGTTTTGTGAGAGAGGGTAGTGTGTGAAGTGCGTGAGAGAGGTTGGAGAGAATTTTCAGCCATTTCTTGGAGAGTGAAGAAGAGGAGGGATGGATGAATTCTTGAGAGAATTTTGAGAGATGAGAGTTGTAGAGATTAGTTAGGACTCCATCTTATTCAACATAAAAATGCACTAGTACTACATCTAAAACACTCTTTTGATCCATGGACTCAGCTTTGTACCTTCGCACAAGACAAACTCCTTTAAACAAATTTAGACACTTATTCCCTTTTATCTTTGCCATATCGAGGGCTTTGTCAACATTCGTAATCAATCGTACGTCCAAATACATGCCTAATACTCAACACACATCATAGGAAACATCTTGTGTTTTCAGTCCTTATCATTGACTGATAGATGACTCTTTTTTGGCTATAAATATATTCTTATTGACTCTAATAATCAATATTAAAGCCACTCTTTAATTATACGACTAGGACTCCATCTTATTCAATAGAAAAATGCACTAGAACTACATCTAGAACACTCTTTCGAGCCAGGACTCGACTTTGTACCTTTGCGCAACGACAAACTCCTTTAAACAAGTTTAGACACTAATGCACTTTTATCTTTGCCATATCGAGGACTTGGAGAACTTTCATAATCAATCGTACGTCCGGATACATGCCTAATACTTAACACAATCGTAGGAAACACCTTGTGCTTTCAGTCCTTATCATTGACTGATAGATAACTCATTTTTCGCTATAAATATATTCATATCTACTCTATTAATCAATATTAAAGCCACTCGTCTATTATAACTAGAACTCCATCTTATTCAACATAAAAATGCACTAGTACTACATCTAAAACACTATTTTTTACAAATACCTTGTGCTTAATGGCTGAAAATTCTCTCCAACCTCTCTCACGCATTTCACACACTACCCTCTCTCACAAAACACACCCATCACCTTCCTCCTCCACCGCCATGAAGGAGGAATCGGCGAGGATGAAGAGGATCATTTGGCTGACTGCGACGTGGGCGCTACCCGCAAGTGATCCTCAACGTTGGAGGGGGATCTTGAGAGATTTCGAAAAGACTTCAACATGGCTGAACTTGTTTCTCTTGCAACAAGAATCATTGATAAGGGTGACTCTCATGGATTAGAAGCTTTGAAGCTTGTGAAAGAATCATGGCAAGAACAATATGGCTCCCTCCCGCCGGATGACTCTCGGTTTTTTGGAGGCTCCACCAGCCCTCAAGCCCACCTCCGAGCATGAACTCACCCCATATCGCATCCCTCTTGAGCCTAGACGTGCTAGGAGGAACATCTCTCACATTCCACCGGCGAACTCGCAGGTGACTCTTCAACTTCCACCACCTCCTGCTAGGGTTTTTGAGGCCAACCCTTTGGTTGCTGAACATGGTGTCTCTTCACCTTCTTTGGGGGCTGTTGGAGACCTTATCACCTCCATTCCACATGCTGAAAACGCTCATACATCAGGCTCACATTCGCCGGCTATTTGCTCCCTTCCCGCGCCTCCTTCATACCTGGATGCTCTTAGGCGTTGCTCCAGCAACCTTAAGTAAAGGAGCTCTCCCTCGCAGCCGGATAAGACTAACGGTTCACCCTTGGCCGCCATCGGAAATCAATCTTCGGCTTTTGATTCAGCTCTTAACTCGCCTCCTATCAACACTCATGCTGGAACTCAAGGTAATCATGACTCTCCTTCCTCTTTCAAGCAAGATTCGCCCACCACTTTGGCTGCAAAAAATACTTCGGTTGCCCCGGATAAAAATGTTGATTCTCCGATTGCTTCGGGCCTTTGTATTGATCCATCTAAAGTTCTTGATTTGGCTACACCGCTCTTGCCTTATTCTTCTCCTAAATTGAATATTCCGAGTGGTTCGAATGTGTCTTTGGGGCTGAATGCTTGTAATGATGCCTTTGCTACCTCTTTCGAGCTATCGAAAAAGAAGTCCTTGCGGTTTATTCCGCCGGAACTCCAAAACGGAGAAGTGATTGTTAGGCCCTCTCTTGAACAGAAAAAAAATGGTTCTAAACGGTGGGAAACTACAGCGGTTGGATATCTCCTTGGACGCAAACCCCCTTTCTTCCCCTTCCGGGACTTCATTCACGCAAATTGGGCCGGTATCAAAGAAGTGACAGCCACCACCAACGATTTCTTCTTCTTCACATTTGAAAATGCTTCGGCTATGGATGAGATTATTGAGAGCGGCCCTTGGCTCTTCCAAGGCCAACTCATTGTTCTTCAACGTTGGGAACCGGGAATGGTCTTAAGAAAGCAAAGCCACACACAAGTCCCTGTTTGGATCCGCATTTGGCACCTTCCTGTTGAACTATGGACAGATGAGTGTTTGAGCACCATTGCTAGCGGTATTGGCAAACCACTTTACAGCAACGCTATCACAAAAGCATGCACGAGGGTGGATTTCGCTCGTGTATGCGTTATGCTTGATTACTCCTCTACTCTTCCCAAGCACATTATCATCATGATCCCTTCAGAGGACGGATCGGAATCCCCATGCCGAATTGACATTGAATATGAATGGATTCCTCCTAAATGCCGAACATGTTGCTCCCTCGGCCACTCGGCCAAGGCTTGTCCTTCATTGAAGAAGCTGACAAAACAACCGTCTACTATCTACATTCTGAAACAAGCCCCTCCTCGGACCACAGCCTCCGAGAATGCTCCGGTGAACATCATTCCAGAACAGACAGTTCAAAATCGCCCGGTTGCCCCCCCCCCCAACCCTCCGGCCTCATCTACCGTGGATTCTTCAGCATGCACTCTTGCGCATTCCCCAGGCCCTTTTGATCGCCCCCCTCGGGCTTCCGCCGACGGCTATGCTCCTCTCCCTGATGGGAACATTGAGAGCATCCCCACCCATAATCCCTTTGATGCTCTCGGTGAGCTGCCACTTGATACTAATTTGACCTCTCCGGGCCCTAACAGACGCAGCCCGCCGCAAGGTTACAAATGATTAGAGCAGCCCCTTGGAATGTGCGGGGTCTTAACCACCAAGACCACCAACAAGCTGTTGCATCGCTTGTCCATGAATTTTGGCTCCATCTTATTGGTCTCCTTGAAACACGGGTCTCCCACCCCAATATTAATCGAATAAAGGTACGCTTACTCCCCAATTGGAGTTGGTTTATTGACTATTCTGGGCCCGGTAACCGTTTATGGATTGCGTGGAATAATTCTGAACTTGATATTGATGTTGACTCTGGGCCCCAATTTGTGCACTGTCGTGTCACCATGTGTTGCTCGCATGAATTCTGCTTTGTTACCTTTGCTTACGGTGCAAATGATTCTATCGCTCGCCGCGATCTGTGGTCTAAACTGTATGAACTCTCTTTATCTGTTGTTGCTTTTCCTTTGCTTGTCCTTGGCGATTTTAATGCAGTTATTGACTTGAGCGAAGTCTGTGGTGTTTCGGGAGATATTCGAATGGGTATGGAGGAATTTAGCAATTGTATCTCTTGCTCCGGATTATTACATCTCCCCACCTCTGGTGCGCGCTTCACTTGGCATAACTGTAATGACGGGGCATGTAGCCTTTGGAAGCGCCTTGACTGAGCTCTGGCTAATGATGAATGGATCTCCAAATGGCTTGGATCATCTATTTTATGTGGCACTCCCCGGACTTCAGATCATTCTCCTCTTGTGCTCCAGGGACATGCTCCCCCCCCCCCCCCCGTCCACCATGTTCCGATTTGACAACAAGCTTGTCATGGTTTTCTTTTAGAAGTTGGTAAGACTTGGGCTGCTTCTATCCACGGGACTTCTTTGTACTCAGTCACGAGGAAACTTAAACTCCTCAAACCTATTTTTCCGTCGTATGAGGAAGGAAAAGGGTGACTTATCGGCCAATGTCAAAATGGCTACGGAATTCTTATCTATTGTGCAGACTCACTTAATCCGACTACGGCACCAACCTCTACTCCTGCAGATTGAGCGCCTGTGCAAAATCCTTGTTGCTCGTGCTACCTTTCTTGAAATGGAAATGCTTAAACAAAGATAAAAAATGCTTTGGCTTAAAGGGGTGATGATTGCTTGAAATTATTCTTCCGGAAAGTGGCTGCAAGACGTTCAGCGCTTCGTGTCTTCCAAATCCACAATAATGACGGGGCTCTTCTCACTTCCCCGAATGAGGTGCAGTCCGAATTTGTGAGCTTTTATGAGCGCTTACTCGGGGGCCCTAGAAGATGGTCCACCGTCTCACTGAGCCACTTGGTTCCTTTCTTCCGCTACTCTATCCCTGCTGAGTTAAGCTCTGGAGTGACCCGGCCGGTTACACACGGCGACATCAAATCGGCTCTTTTTGACATTTCGGATGATAAATCTCCGGGCCCTGATGGCTTCTCATCTGCTTTCTTCAAAGCTGCTTGGCCCATTATTGGTGATGAATTTGTTGCTGCTATTCGGGAATTCTTCCTCTCTGGTAGAATTCTTAAACAAATCAATGCCACCATCATTACACTTGTCCCAAAAGTTCAATTCCCGGGGTTTGTGAATGACTTTCGTCCAATCTCTTGCTGTAATATCCTCTATAAGGTCATCTCTAAGATCATTGTTCAGCGCATCAAACCAGTCCTTGAGCACATTATCAGCCCGTCACAAAATGCCTTTGTTCCAGGAAGAAGGATTTCGGACAACATCCTTCTCGCCCAAGAGCTATTCAGCGGGTACAACCGGCAAAATGGTCCCCCTAGAGCCACGCTTAAAGTTGACCTTCGGAAAGCTTTCGACTCTCTTGAGTGGGACTTCATTCTTGCAGTTCTTCAACTATTCCAGTTCCCGGATATCCTCATTGCATGGATTGAGGAATGCATTTCCACCACTTCATTCTCCATTTGCCTCAATGGTGAACTCCACAGATTTTTCCAAGGTAGTAGGGGACTTCGACAGAGAGATCCGCTCTCCCCCTACCTCTTCGTCTTATGCATGGAAGTCTTTCACCTCCAGCTCCAAAAATCTATTGCTGAAAAACCCTTTGCATTTCACCCGCAATGCAAGGAACTGGGCCTCTTCTGTCTTTCCTTTGCTGATGACCTTATCCTCTTTTGCCGTGCGGAAGCCCCCTCGATCCAGGTTTTCAGTGACACCCTGGAATGGTTATCTCTTGCCTCGGGCCTTCAGATTAACCGTGACAAAAGTCAACTTATCCTCTCTAAGTCAGTTGAGCCCCTGCGCCCGGACCTCCA
Source organism: Sesamum alatum (assembly GCA_034509735.1). Taxonomy (NCBI): domain Eukaryota; kingdom Viridiplantae; phylum Streptophyta; class Magnoliopsida; order Lamiales; family Pedaliaceae; genus Sesamum; species Sesamum alatum. The sequence continues at coordinate 75,348,310 of JACGWO010000001.1, forward strand.
TCATATTCTTGGTTTTCAAGCTGGTGTTCTCCCTCTCAAATATCTTGGTCTCCCTCTACTGCATTCCCGCTTCACTTTACATAACTGTCAACCTTTGCTCCAAAAGATTGATAAGCGTATCGCGGGCTGGGCGGGTATCCCCCTCTCTTTTGCAGGAAGAGTCCAACTCATCAAGTCAGTCCTCTCTTCTCTCCACACCTATTGGAGCTCGGCGTTCTTCCTTCCGAAAGGAGTCATTAAAATTATTGAGAAGAAATTCCGTAAATTCCTTTGGCAATGGCATTCTGATAGTGGTTATCCAAAAGTCGCTTGGGAATAAGTGTGTCGGCCAAAAGATGAGGGAGGTCTTGGAACTAGACCTATTGCTCCCTTAAATCAATCCCTTATGATCCGGCATTTATGGGATGTCCTCCAGCGCTCCCCCCACTCAATATGGGCTCAATGGATTTGGCAATATCGGCTTCGGATAACAACTATTTGGACTATCTCCATGACTATTGGGTCTTGGAGTTGGCGAAAAATGATTCGGCTTCGTCATTTTCTACTGGATGGGGTTCGTTTTCAGATTGGCTTGGACCCTCAATTCCAACTTTGGCAGGACCCTTGGCACCCCCTGGGTGTTCTGATTCACCGGTTTCCCCGGGGTCCTGCCATCACCGGCATCCCACTCGATGCATCTTTGGGGTCTGTCATCCGATTGGGGTAATGGAACTGGTCTATCACAAATTTTGAGCTTTTTGATATCTTGGCTTCTCTCCATTCGATCTCCCCCGGACCCTCTCGGATTCTTTGGAGCTCCCATAGCGGTACACTCTCTAACTCGGACGCTCTGGGCATCTTCCAACCCCCCGGACCGAAGGTGGAGCAGTCTTCCTTATTCCATGGCCCTTTCTGCATACACCGAAATCTTTTTATTATGTGGCTCGCTATTAGAGAGCGCCTCTCTACCATGGATAAGCCTTGGTGCCCAGCATATTCTTGGGAGTGTGTCCTTTGTAATTCTGGAATGGCTGAGAGCCACGCTCACCTCTTCTTTGAATGCACTTTCTCCCGGAGATGCCTTTCCCTCCTTAGACAGCGTACGAAGATTCAATGGCCTCATTCTCCATGGATTTTAGGCATCAGATGGGCCTCCATTCGTTGGCGTGGTAAACATATCATTAACGCAGCATACCGTGCCACTCTGCCTCGCTTGTTTATCACATTTGGCGTGAGCGTAATGCTCGTAGATTCCAAAACTCCTCCCTTTCAGTTAATGCTTTTGTGGATCTCATTCTTGAGCAGGTATGCACACGTATCCGTGGAGATAACTTGAAGCCCACGCTTCAAACTCTTGCCCTTTTCCGCCTTTGGCGTATCCCACGGAGCCACCCTGTTGAATAATTGCTCGTTCTTGTTGATTGCTTATTGTTGTTGACTGTTGATTCCTGTTTTGGGGTTGACTTGTTGATTATCCCCCTTGTTGATTTGGGTCGGCTTGCTGCCGTGATTGGTCTGTTCTTTTGTTTTTTTTCTGCCATTGATTCCGCTTTGGAATGACTTGTTGTTTTTTTGTTGTTGTGTTTCCTCTTTTGCCCCTTGTCGGGATTGGCTTGTTGATATTGCTTTGTGCCCAGGATCGCTGAATCGCTGTTACCTCTCCTGGGAACACTCTCCGGACAGGGCGGTTTTGCCTTTGTCATTGCTGTAAACACTCCTTTTATTTATGAAAGTCAACTTATCCTCTCTAAGTCAGTTGAGCCCCTGCGCCCGGACCTCCATCATATTCTTGGTTTTCAAGCTGGTGTTCTCCCTCTCAAATATCTTGGTCTCCCTCTACTGCATTCCCGCTTCACTTTACATAACTGTCAACCTTTGCTCCAAAAGATTGATAAGCGTATCGCGGGCTGGGCGGGTATCCCCCTCTCTTTTGCAGGAAGAGTCCAACTCATCAAGTCGGTCCTCTCTTCTCTCCACACCTATTGGAGCTCGGTGTTCTTCCTTCCGAAAGGAGTCATTAAAATTATTGAGAAGATATTCCGTAAATTCCTATGGCAAGGGCATTCTGATAGAGGCTATGCAAAAAGTCGCTTGGGAACAAGTGTGTCGGCCAAAAGATGAGGGAGGTCTTGGAGTTAGACCTATTGCTCCCCTTAAACCAATCCCTTATGATACAGCATTTATGGGATGTCCTTCAGTGCTCCCCCACTCAATATGGGCTCAATGGATTTGGCAATATCGGCTTCGGAAAGCAACTATTTGGACTATCTCCCCGACTATTGGGTCTTGGAGTTGGCATAAAATGATTCGGCTTCGTCATTTTCTACTGAATGGGGTTCGTTTTCAGATTGGCTTGGACCCTCAATTCCAACTTTAGTAGGACCCTTGGCACCCCCTAGGTGTTCTCATTCACCGGTTTCCCCGGGGTCCTGCCATCACTGGCATCCCGCTTGATGCATCTTTGGGGTCTATCATCCGATCGGGGCAATGGAACTGGTCTATCACAAAATTTGAGCTTTTTGATATCTTGGCTTCTCTCCCTCCGATCTCCCTTAGACCCTCTCGGATTTTTTGGAGCTCCCATAGCGGTACACTCTCTAACTCGGACGCTCTGGGAATCTTCCAACCCCCCGGACCGAAGGTGGAGTGGTCTTCCTTATGCCCTTTTCCGCATACACCAAAATCTTTTTATTCTATGGCTTGCTATTAGAGAGCGTCTCTCTACCATGGATAAGCCTTGGTGCTCAACGGATTCTTGGGAGTGCGTCCTCTGTAATTCTGGAATGGCTAAGAGCCACGCTCACCTCTTCTTTGAATGCACTTTCTCCCAGAGATGCCTTTCCCTTCTTAGACGGCGTACCAAGATCAATGGCCTCATTGATGAGAAACACCGAGGGCTTCCAAACGAGCTAAAGAAATTCAAGATCAATTACACCAAGACTTAACCATTAGAAGTGGGCCAATAACAAGAGGAAGGTTGAAGAGAATGCAAGAAGCAATTCAAGCCCAATCCAACTTAATATTTGCTAATGGGATCAAGTCACAATTGGAGGCCCAACATGAGTGCTTAATTTCAATAATTCAAGCCCAAGGAAGCCCATAATAAGAGCCCAAATTCGTCCAAGTGCAGCCAAGTGGTCAAGGAAGACTTTCTTAATCACATTCAAAGTGCATTTATCACATACAATGCACCAATTTTCGGATTCACATGGAAGACCATAGTTTTACTCGTTTTTGACCAAGAATGCATAGTTTTTAGTCATATTTTGACTAATTATTGAATGTACATCCACCAAGGAGTCACTTGGGGTTATGTGTGGTCAATTTGGAAGTGTTTTAGGCCTATAAAAGGCATGTATCAGCATACAAACGGGAACAACCAAGATTTATCCAAGTTTAAGAAATATTGAGAGAGAGTTCTCATATTTTGAAGAGTTTATATCCTATTTTCAGCTTTAGTGAAACCTTGCTTTGTCAATCTAGCATATTAGGTTGGTGATTCAAATTCACAAAGCCCCCAATTCGTGCTCGACCCAAGTGTGTCGTTGTGTGGATTGGTTTACTTGTGCTCGTGGTTGGTTGAATGTTCTAAGTAGCAGGTCACGTTCCAATAACGTTGGTTGGCTATTTGCATTCCTCAGGTCACGGACCTCTTTATCCATTTCAAGCCTACGTCGTGAAGATCGGGCCACCCATGGTCGATACCATATCATGTGGTATCAGAGCCTTCGGTTGACACGGTAGGTCCCCAAGTTCCACCTATCTTTTATCTTACACCACCAAGCTTCCGTACCCCCATTGTTATCTTTTGTTTTATCTTTACAAAAAATAGAGGACAAAATTCGTTCAAAAAAAAAAAGAAGAGAAAAGCTCGAAAGAAAAAAAAGCAGACGAGCAGCCAAAAAAAAAAAGAAGGAAAATTCGTTCAAAAAAAAAACAAAAGAAGGCAAAAAAAAAGAGTACAAAAGTGAAAAAAAAGGGCCATTTGAAAGGAAAAAAAAACAAAA
>JACGWO010000001.1:75352795-75484367 GCA_034509735.1 Sesamum alatum
ATTCGTATCGACTCTAATAATCAATATTAAATCCCCTCTTCGATTATACGACTAGAACTCCTTCTTATTCAACCTAAAAATGCCACTAGGACTACATATAGAACACTCTTTGAGCCATGGACTCAGCTTTGTACATTTTGCGCAACGACAAACTCCTTTAAAACAAACTTAGACACAAATGCACTTTTAACTTTGCCATTATCGAGGGCTTGGTGAACCTTCGTGATCAATCGTAGGTCCGGATGCTTGCCTAATACTCAACACAATAGTAGGAAAACACCTTATGTTTCTAGTCCTTATCATTAACTAATAAATGACTCATTTCTCGCTATAAATATGTTCGTATCTACTCTAATAATCAATATTGAAATCCACTATTCGATTATACGACTAGGACTCCATCTTATTCAACCTAAAAATGCACTAGGACTACATATAGAACACTGATTTGAGCCACAGACTCAACTTTGTACATTTGCGCAACGACAAACTCCTTTAAACAAATTTAGACACTAATGCACTTTTATCTTTGCCATATCGAGGGCTTGGTGAACCTTCGTGATCAATCGTAGGTTCGGATACCTGCCTAATACTCAACACAATAGTAGGAAACACCTATGTTTCCAATCCTTATCATTAATTGATAGATCACTCATTTTTGGCTACAAATTAATTCGTATCGACTCTAATAATCAATACTAAATCCACTCTTCTATTATACGACTAGAACTTCATCTTATTCAACCTAAAAATGCACTAGGACTGCATCTAGAACACTCTTTTGAGTCATGGACTCAGCTTTGTACATTTGCGCAATGACAAACTCCTTTAAAAGAATTTAGACACTAATGTACTTTTATCTTTGCCATTATCAAGGGCTTGGTGAACCTTCGTGATCAATCGTACGTCCGTATACATGCCTAATATTCACCACAATGTAGGAAACACCTTGTGTTTCCTGTCCTTATCATTGACTGATAGATGACTCATTTCTAGCTATAAATATATTCGTATCAACTCTAATAATCAATATTAAATCCACTCTTCCATTATACGACTAGAACCCCATCTAATTCAACCTAAAAATGCACTAGGACTACATCTAGAACACTCTTTGTGAGCCATGGACTCAGTTTTGTACATTTTCGCAACAACAAACTCCTTTAACAAATTTCGACACTAATGCACTTTTATCCTTGTCATACCAAGGGCTTGGTGAACCTAATACTCACCACAATAGTAAGAAAAAACTTTGTGTTTCCAATCCTTATCATTAACTGATAGATGACTCATTTCTGGCTACAAATATATTCGTATCGACTGTAATAATCAATATTAAATCCACTCTTCGATTATACGACTAGAACCCATCTTATTCAACCTAAAAATGCACCAGGACTACATCTAAAACACTCTTTTGAGCCATGGACTCAACTTTCTACATGTGCGCAACGACAAACTCCTTTGAACGAATTTAGACACTAATCCACTTTTATATTGCCATATCGAGGGCTTGGTGAACCTCCATGATAAATCGTACGTCTGGATACATGCCTAATACTCAACACAATAGTAGGAAACACCTTGTGTTTCTAGTCCTTATCATTGACTGATAGATGACTCATTTCTTGCTATAAATATATCCGTATCGACTTATAATATCAATATTAAATCCGCTCTTCGTTTATACGACTAGAACCCCATCTAATTCAACCTAAAAATGCACTAGGACTACATCTAGAAAACTCTTTTGAGCCATGGACTCGGCTTTGTACATTTGCGCAATGAGCAACTCCTTTAAACACAATTTAGACACTAATGCACTTTTATCTTTGCCATATCGAGGGCTTGGTGAAGCTTCATGATCAATCCTATGTCCAGATACATGCCTAATACGCAACACGATAGTAGGAAGCACTTGTATTTCCAGTGCTTATCATTGACTGATAGATGACTCATTTCTGTCTATAAATATATTCGTATCGACTTTAATAATCAATATTAAATTCCACACTTCGATTATAGCACTCAAACTCCAGCTTATTCAACCTAAAAATGCACTAGGACTACATCTAGAACACTCTTATGAGTCATGACTCAGCTTCATACATTTGCACAACGTAAAACTCCTTTAACCAAATTTAGACATTAATGCACTTTGATGTTTGCCATAATCGAGGTGTTGGTGAACCTTCGTGATCAATCGTTACGTCCGGATACATGCCTAATACTCACCACAACAGTAGGAAAAAAACTTGTGTTTCCAATCCTTATCATTAACTGATAGATGACTCATTTCTGGCTACAAATAAATTCGTATCGACTCTAATAATCAAATATTAAATCCCCTCTTCGATTTATACGACTAGAACTCCTTCTTATTCAACCTAAAAATGCACTAGGACTACATATAGAACACTCTTTGAGCCATGGACTCAGCTTTGTACATTTTGCGCAACGACAAACTCCTTTTAAACAAACTTAGACACAAATGCACTTTTAACTTTGCCATATCGAGGGCTTGGTGAACCTTCGTGATCAATCGTAGGTCCGGATGCTTGCCTAATACTCAACACAATAGTAGGAAACACCTTATGTTTTCTAGTCCTTATCATTAACTAATAAATGACTCATTTCTCGCTATAAATATGTTCGTATCTACTCTAATAATCAATATGAAATCCACTATTCGATTATACGACTAGGACTCCATCTTATTCAACCTAAAAATGCACTAGGACTACATAATAGAAACACTATTTGAGCCACAGACTCAACTTTGTACATTTGCGCAACGACAAACTCCTTTAAACAAATTTAGACACTAATGCACTTTTATCTTTGCCATATCGAGGGCTTGGTGAACCTTCGTGATCAATCGTAGGTTCGGATACCTGCCTAATACTCAACACAATAGTAGGAAACACCTATGTTTCCAATCCTTATCATTAATGATAGATCACTCATTTTTTGCTACAAATTAATTCGTATCGACTCTAATAATCAATACTAAATCCACTCTTCTATTATACGACTAGAACTTCATCTTATTCAACCTAAAAATGCACTAGGACTGCATCTAGAACACTCTTTTGAGTCATGGACTCAGCTTTGTACATTTGCGCATGACAAACTCCTTTAAAAGAATTTAGACACTAATGTACTTTTATCTTTGCCATATCAAGGGCTTGGTGAACCTTCGTGATCAATCGTACGTCCGTATACATGCCTAATTTCACCACAATAGTAGGAAACACCTTGTTTCCTGTCCTTATCATTGACTGATAGATGACTCATTTCTAGCTATAAATATATCGTATCAACTCTAATAATCAATATTAAATCCACTCTTCCATTATACGACTAGAACCCCATCTAATTCAACCTAAAAATGCACTAGGACTACATCTAGAACACTCTTGTGAGCCATGGACTCAGTTTTTGTACATTTTCGCAACAACAAACTCCTTTAACAAATTTCGACACTAATGCACTTTTATCCTTGTCATACCAAGGGCTTGGTGAACCTAATACTCACCACAATAGTAAGAAAAAACTTGTGTTTCCAATCCTTATCATTAACTGATAGATGACTCATTTCTGGCTACAAATATATTCGTATCGACTGTAATAATCAATATTAAATCCACTCTTCGATTATACGACTAGAACCCATCTTATTCAACCTAAAAATGCACCAGGACTACATCTAAAACACTCTTTTGAGCCATGGACTCAACTTTCTACATGTGCGCAACGACAAACTCCTTTGAACGAATTTAGACACTAATCCACTTTTATATTTGCCATATCGAGGGCTTGGTGAACCTCCATGATAAATCGTACGTCTGGATACATGCCTAATACTCAACACAATAGTAGGAAACACCTTGTGTTTCTAGTCCTTATCATTGACTGATAGATGACTCATTTCTTGCTATAAATATATCCGTATCGACTATAATAATCAATATTAAATCCGCTCTTCATTTATACGACTAGAACCCCATCTAATTCAACCTAAAAATGCACTAGGACTACATCTAGAAAACTCTTTTGAGCCATGGACTCGGCTTTGTACATTTGCGCAATGAGCAACTCCTTTAAACAAATTTAGACACTAATGCACTTTTATCTTTGCCATATCGAGGGCTTGGTGAAGCTTCATGATCAATCCTATGTCCAGATACATGCCTAATACGCAACACGATAGTAGGAAGCACTTGTATTTTCCAGTGCTTATCATTGACTGATAGATGACTCATTTCTGTCAATAAATATATTCGTATCGACTTTAATAATCAGTATTAAATCCACACTTCGATTATAGCACTCAAACTCCAGCTTATTCAACCTAAAAATGCACTAGGACTACATCTAGAACACTCTTATGAGTCATGGACTCAGCTTCATACATTTGCACAACGTAAAACTCCTTTAACCAAATTTAGACATTAATGCACTTTGATGTTTGCCATATCGAGGTGTTGGTGAACCTTCGTGATCAATCGTACGTCCGGATACATGCCTAATACTCACCACAACAGTAGGAAAAAACTTGTGTTTCCAATCCTTATCATTAACTGATAGATGACTCATTTCTGGCTACAAATAAATTCGTATCGACTCTAATAATCAATATTAAATCCCCTCTTCGATTATACGACTAGAACTCCTTCTTATTCAACCTAAAAATGCACTAGGACTACATATAGAACACTCTTTTGAGCCATGGACTCAGCTTTGTACATTTGCGCAACGACAAACTCCTTTAAACAAACTTAGACACAAATGCACTTTTAACTTTGCCATATCGAGGGCTTGGTGAACCTTCGTGATCAATCGTAGGTCCGGATGCTTGCCTAATACTCAACTCAATAGTAGGAAACACCTTATGTTTCTAGTCCTTATCATTAACTAATAAATGACTCATTTCTCGCTATAAATATGTTCGTATCTACTCTAATAATCAATATGAAATCCACTATTCGATTATACGACTAGGACTCCATCTTATTCAACCTAAAAATGCACTAGGACTACATATAGAACACTGATTTGAGCCACAGACTCAACTTTGTACATTTGCGCAACGACAAACTCCTTTAAACAAATTTAGACACTAATGCACTTTTATCTTTGCCATATCGAGGGCTTGGTGAACCTTCGTGATCAATCGTAGGTTCGGATACCTGCCTAATACTCAACACAATAGTAGGAAACACCTATGTTTCCAATCCTTATCATTAATTGATAGATCACTCATTTTTGGCTACAAATTAATTCGTATCGACTCTAATAATCAATACTAAATCCACTCTTCTATTATACGACTAGAACTTCATCTTATTCAACCTAAAAATGCACTAGGACTGCATCTAGAACACTCTTTTGAGTCATGGACTCAGCTTTGTACATTTGCGCAATGACAAACTCCTTTAAAAGAATTTAGACACTAATGTACTTTTATCTTTGCCATATCAAGGGCTTGGTGAACCTTCGTGATCAATCGTACGTCCGTATACATGCCTAATATTCACCACAATAGTAGGAAACACCTTGTGTTTCCTGTCCTTATCATTGACTGATAGATGACTCATTTCTAGCTATAAATATATTCGTATCAACTCTAATAATCAATATTAAATCCACTCTTCCATTATACGACTAGAACCCCATCTAATTCAACCTAAAAATGCACTAGGACTACATCTAGAACACTCTTGTGAGCCATGGACTCAGTTTTTGTACATTTTCGCAACAACAAACTCCTTTAACAAATTTCGACACTAATGCACTTTTATCCTTGTCATACCAAGGGCTTGGTGAACCTAATACTCACCACAATAGTAAGAAAAAACTTGTGTTTCCAATCCTTATCATTAACTGATAGATGACTCATTTCTGGCTACAAATATATTCGTATCGACTGTAATAATCAATATTAAATCCACTCTTCGATTATACGACTTAGAAACCCATCTTATTCAACCTAAAAATGCACCAGGACTACATCTAAAACACTCTTTTGAGCCATGGACTCAACTTTCTACATGTGCGCAACGACAAACTCCTTTGAACGATTTAGAAACTAATCCACTTTTATATTTGCCATATCGAGGGCTTGGTGAACCTCCATGATAAATCGTACGTCTGGATACATGCCTAATACTCAACACAATAGTAGGAAACACCTTGTGTTTCTAGTCCTTATCATTGACTGATAGATGACTCATTTCTTGCTATAAATATATCCGTATCGACTATAATAATCAATATTTAAATCCGCTCTTCATTTATACGACTAGAACCCCATCTAATTCAACCTAAAAATGCACTAGGACTACATCTAGAAAACTCTTTTGAGCCATGGACTCGGCTTTGTACATTTGCGCAATGAGCAACTCCTTTAAACAAATTTAGACACTAATGCACTTTTATCTTTGCCATATCGAGGGCTTGGTGAAGCTTCATGATTCAATCCTATGTCCAGATACATGCCTAATACGCAACACGATAGTAGGAAGCACTTGTATTTCCAGTGCTTATCATTGACTGATAGATGACTCATTTCTGTCTATAAATATATTCGTATCGACTTTAATAATCAATATTAAATCCACACTTCGATTATAGCACTCAAACTCCAGCTTATTCAACCTTAAAATGCACTAGGACTACATCTAGAACACTCTTATGAGTCATGGACTCAGCTTCATACATTTGCACAACGTAAAACTCCTTTAACCAAATTTAGACATTAATGCACTTTGATGTTTGCCATATCGAGGTGTTGGTGAACCTTCGTGATCAATCGTACGTCCGGATACATGCCTAATACTCACCACAACAGTAGGAAAAAACTTGTGTTTCCAATCCTTATCATTAACTGATAGATGACTCATTTCTGGCTACAAATAAATTCGTATCGACTCTAATAATCAATATTAAATCCCCTCTTCGATTATACGACTAGAACTCCTTCTTATTCAACCTAAAAATGCACTAGGACTACATATAGAACACTCTTTTGAGCCATGGACTCAGCTTTGTACATTTGCGCAACGACAAACTCCTTTAAACAAACTTAGACACAAATGCACTTTTAACTTTGCCATATCGAGGCTTGGTGAACCTTCGTGATCAATCGTAGGTCCGGATGCTTGCCTATACACAATAGTAGGAAACACCTTATGTTTCTAGTCCTCATCATTAACTAATAAATGACTCATTTCTCGCTATAAATATGTTCGTATCTACTCTAATAATCAATATGAAATCCACTATTCGATTATACGACTAGGACTCCATCTTATTCAACCTAAAAATGCACTAGGACTACATATAGAACACTGATTTGAGCCACAGACTCAACTTTGTACATTTGCGCAACGACAAACTCCTTTAAACAAATTTAGACACTAATGCACTTTTATCTCTTGCCATATCGAGGCTTGGTGAACCTTCGTGATCAATCGTAGGTTCGGATACCTGCCTAATACTCAACACAATAGTAGGAAACACCTATGTTTCAATCCTTATCATTAATTGATAGATCACTCATTTTTGGCTACAAATTAATTCGTATCGACTCTAATAATCAATACTAAATCCACTCTTCTATTATACGACTAGAACTTCATCTTATTCAACCTAAAAATGCACTAGGACTGCATCTAGAACACTCTTTTGAGTCATGGACTCAGCTTTGTACATTTGCGCAATGACAAACTCCTTTAAAAGAATTTAGACACTAATGTACTTTTATCTTTGCCATATTAAGGGCTTGGTGAACCTCGTTTCATGATCAATCGTACGTCGTATACTAATGCCTAATACATTCACCTGTGACAATCAGTAGAAACACCTTGTGTTCATTCCTGTCCTAATATCAATTAGTAAGAAAAAATTGACTGATAGATGACTCAAATATTTCTAGCTATAAATATATTCGTTTCAACATCTAATAATCAATATTAAATCCACTCTTCCATTATACGACATAGTAGAACCCCTTCTAATTCAACCTAAAAATGCACTAGGACTACATCTAGAACACTCTTGTGAGCCATGGACTCAGTTTTGTACATTTTCGCAACAACAAACTCCTTTAACAAATTTCGACACTAATCACTTTTATTCCTTGTCATCATAAAGGGCTTGGTGAACCTAATACTCACCACAATAGTAAGAAAAAACTTGTGTTTCTAATCCTTATCATTAACTGATAGATGACTCATTTCTGGCTACAAATAAATTCGTATCGACTCTAATAATCAATATTAAATCCCCTCTTCGATTATACGACTAGAACTCCTTCTTATTCAACCTAAAAATTGCACTAGGACTACATATAGAACACTCTTTTGAGCCATGGACTCAACTTTGTACATTTGCGCAACGAAAACTTCTTTAAACAAACTTAGACACAAATGCACTTTTTAACTTTGCCATATCGAGGGCTTGGTAAACCTTCGTGATCAATCGTAGGTCCGGATGCTTGCCTAATACTCAACTCAATAGTAGGAAACACCTTATGTTTCTAGTCCTTATCATTAACTAATAAATGACTCATTTCTCGCTATAAATATGTTCGTATCTACTCTAATAATCAATATGAAATCCACTATTCGATTATACGACTAGGACTCCATCTTATTCAACCTAAAAATGCACTTAGGACTACATATAGAAACACTGATTTGAGCCACAGACTCAACTTTGTACATTTGCGCAACGACAAACTCCTTTAAACAAATTTAGACACTAATGCACTTTTATCTTTGCCATATCGAGGGCTTGGTGAACCTTCGTGATCAATCGTAGGTTCGGATACCTGCCTAATACTCAACACAATAGTAGGAAACACCTATGTTTCCAATCCTTATCATTAATTGATAGATCACTCATTTTTGGCTACAAATTAATTCGTATCGACTCTAATAATCAATACTAAATCCACTCTTCTATTATACGACTAGAACTTCATCTTATTCAACCTAAAAATGCACTAGGACTGCATCTAGAACACTTTTGAGTCATGGACTCAGCTTTGTACATTTGCGCAATGACAAACTCCTTTAAAAGAATTTAGACACTAATGTACTTTTATCTTTGCCATATCAAGGGCTTGGTGAACCTTCGTGATCAATCGTACGTCCGTATACATGCCTAATATTCACCACAATAGTAGGAAACACCTTGTGTTTCCTGTCCTTATCATTGACTGATAGATGACTCATTTCTAGCTATAAATATATTCGTATCAACTCTAATAATCAATATTAAATCCACTCTTCCATTATACGACTAGAACCCCATCTAATGCAACCTAAAAATGCACTAGGACTACATCTAGAACACTCTTGTGAGCCATGGACTCAGTTTTTGTACATTTTCGCAACAACAAACTCCTTTAACAAATTTCGACACTAATGCACTTTTATCCTTGTCATATCAAGGGCTTGGTGAACCTAATACTCACCACAATAGTAAGAAAAAACTTGTGTTTCCAATCCTTATCATTAACTGATAGATGACTCATTTCTGGCTACAAATATATTCGTATCGACTGTAATAATCAATATTAAATCCACTCTTCGATTATACGACTAGAACTCCATCTTATTCAACCTAAAAATGCACCAGGACTACATCTAAAACACTCTTTTGAGCCATGGACTCAACTTTCTACATGTGCGCAACGACAAACTCCTTTGAACGAATTTAGACACTAATCCACTTTTATATTTGCCATATCGAGGGCTTGGTGAACCTCCATGATAAATCGTACGTCTGGATACATGCCTAATACTCAACACAATAGTAGGAAACACCTTGTGTTTCTAGTCCTTATCATTGACTGATAGATGACTCATTTCTTGCTATAAATATATCCGTATCGACTATAATAATCAATATTAAATCCGCTCTTCGTTTATACGACTAGAACCCCATCTAATTCAACCTAAAAATGCACTAGGACTACATCTAGAAAACTCTTTTGAGCCATGGACTCGGCTTTGTACATTTGCGCAATGAGCAACTCCTTTAAACAAATTTAGACACTAATGCACTTTTATCTTTGCCATATCGAGGGCTTGGTGAAGCTTCATGATCAATCCTATGTCCAGATACATGCCTAATACGCAACACGATAGTAGGAAGCACTTGTATTTCCAGTGCTTATCATTGACTGATAGATGACTCATTTCTGTCTATAAATATATTCGTATCGACTTTAATAATCAATATTAAATCCACACTTCGATTATAGCACTCAAACTCCAGCTTATTCAACCTAAAAATGCACTAGGACTACATCTAGAACACTCTTATGAGTCATGGACTCAGCTTCATACATTTGCACAACGTAAAACTCCTTTAACCAAATTTAGACATTAATGCACTTTGATGTTTGCCATATCGATGTGTTGGTGAACCTTCGTGATCAATCGTACGTCCGGATACATGCCTAATACTCACCACAACAGTAGGAAACACCTTGTGTTTCCAATCCTTATCATTAACTGATAGACCACTCATTTTTGGCTACAAATAAATTTGTATCGACTCTAATAATCTATATTAAAATCCCCTCTTCGATTATGCAACTAAACCTCCATCTTATTCAACCTAAAAAATGCACTAGGACTACATATAGAACACTCTTTTGAGCCATGGACTCAGCTTTGTACATTAGCGCAAGGAGCAACTCCTTTAAACAAATTTAAACATTAATGCACTTTTATCTTTGCCATATCGAGGGCTTGGTGAACCTTCGTGATCAATCGTACGTCCGGATGCATACCTAATACTCACCACAATAGTAGGAAACACCTTGTGTTTCCAATCCTTATCATTACCTGATAGATGACTCATTTTTGGCTGCAAAATATATTTGTATGGACTCTAATAATCAATATTTAATCCACATTTCGATTATACGACTATGGGAGCTCCAAAGAATCCGAGAGGGTCCAGGGAGATCGGTGGGAGAGAAGCCGAGATATCAAGAAGTTCAAAATTAGTGATTAGACCAGTTCCATTGCCCTGATCGGATGACATACCCTAAAGATGCTGATGGATGCCGGTGATAGCGGGTCCCCGAGGGAAACCGGTGAATGAGAACACCAAGAGGGTGCCGTGGGTCCTGCCAAAGTTGGAATTGTGGGTCCAAGCCAATCTCAGAACAAACCCCAATCAGCAGAAGTGACGAAGCCGAATCATTTTGCGCGAACTCCAAGACCCAATAGTCAGGGAGATAGTCCAAATAGTTGCTTTCTGAAGCCAAAATTGCCAAATTCATTGAGCCCAAATTGAGTAAGGGGAGCGCTGAAGAACATCCTATAAATGCCGGATCATAATGGATTGATTTAAGGGAGCAATACGTCAAATACCAAGACCTCCCTCATCTTTAGGCCGACACACTTGATCCCAAGCGACTTTTGCATAACCTCGATCGGAATGCCCTTGCCAGAGGAATTTGCAGAATTTCTTCTCAATAAATTTAATGACTCCTTTCGGGAGGAAGAAGGCCGAGCTCCAATAGGTGTGAAGAGAAGAGAGGACCGATTTGATGAGTTTAACTCTTCCTGCAAAAGAGAGGGGATACCGCCCAGCCCGCGATATGCTTATCAATCTTTTGGAGTAAAGGTTGACATTATGTAAAGTGAGGCGGGAGTGCAATAGGGGAAGACCAAGATACTTGAGAGGAGAACACCTGCTTGAAAACCAAGGATATGATGGAGGTCCTGGCGCAGGGGCTCGGCTGACTTAGAGAGATTAGTTGACTTTTGTCACGGTTGACCTGAAGACCCGAGGCAAGAGATAACCATTCCAGGGCGTCACTGAAAACCTGCATCGAGGGGGCTTTCGCACGACAAAAGAGGATAAGGTCATCAGCAAGGAGAGACAGAAGAGGCCCAGTTCTTTGCATTGCGGGTGAAATAGCAAAGGGTCTTTCAGCAATAGATATTTGGAGCTGGAGATGAAAGACTTCCATGCATAAGACAAAGAGGTAGGGAGAAAGAGGATCTCCCTGTCGAAGTCCCCTACTACCTTGAAAAAATCTGTGGGGCTTACCGTTGAGGCAAATGGAGAATGAAGTGGTGGAAATGCATTCCTCAATCCATTCAATGTGGATATCCTGAAACTGGAATAGCCTAAGGACTGCAAGAATGAAGTCCCACTCAAAGAGAGTCAAAAGCTTTTCGAAGGTCAACCTTAAGCGCGGCTCTAGGAGGACCACTTTTTCGGTTCTACCCGTTGAAGAGCTCTTGAGCAAGAAGGATGTTGTCCGAAATTCTTCTTCCCGGAACAAAGGCATTTTGTGATGGGCTGATAATGTGCTCAAGGACTGGTTTCATGCGCTGAACAATGATCTTAGAGATGACCTTGTAGAGGATATTACAGCAAGAGATTGGACGAAAGTCATTCACAAACCCCAGGAGTTGTACTTTTGGAACAAGTGTGATGAGGTGGCATTGATTTGCTTAAGAATTCTACCGGAGAGGAAGAATTCCCGAATAGCAGCAAACAAATTCATTTCCAATAATGGCCAAGCAGCTTTGAAGAGAAGCAGATGAGTAAGCCATCAGGACCCGGAGATTTATCTTCTGGGATGTCAAAAAGAGCCGATTTGATGTCCCCGTGCGTAACCAGTCGGGTCATTCCAGAGCTTAACTCAGCAGGGAAGAATAGCAAAGGAAAGGTACCAAGTGGCTCAGTGAGACGGTGATCGTCTTCTAGGGCCCCGAGGAGGCGCTCATAAAAGCTCACGAATTCAGACTGCACCTCGGTCAGGAAGTGAGAAGAGCCCCGTCATCATTGTGGATTGGAAGATGCGAAGCCTGAACGTCTTGCAACCACTTTCCGGAAGAATAATTTCGAGCAATCATCACCCCCTTTATTTTTTTAGGTAAATGTAAATTTCATAAATAAAGGAGAGTTTACAGCAATGACAAAGGCAAAACGCCTTGTCCGGAAAGTGATCCTGGGAAGGCAACAACGATCCAACAGTCCTGGGCACAAAGCAACAACAACAAGCCAATCCCAACAAGGGGGCCAAAGAGGAACTACATCAAAAAGCCAACCCAAAGAACAGAACAACAAAAGAGCAGACCAATCACTCACGGCAGCAAGCCGGCCCAAAATCAACAAGGAGGAAAATCAACAAGCCAACCAATCAGCTATCAACAGTCAACAAATCAGCAATCAACAAAAATCAGCAATCAACAATCACTCAATAGGGTGTTCCATGGGATACGCCAAAGGCGGTAAAGGGCAAAAGTTTGAAGCGTGGGCTTCAAGTCATCCCCGCGGATGCGTGTGCGAACCTGCTCAAGGACAAGATCCACCAAAGCATTAACTGTTAGGGAGAGTTTTGGAATCTACGAGCATTACGCTCACGCTAGATGTGATAAACAAGCGAGGCAAGGGTGGCACGGTAGGCTGCGTTAATGATATGTTTTACCACACCATCAAAGGGAGGGCCATCTGATGCCTGAAATCCATGAAGAGTGAGCCATTGAAGCTTGGTACGCTGTCTAAGCCAAAGCATTTTTATCTTGTTTAAGCATTTCCAATTCAAGAAAGGTAGCATGGAGCAACAAGGATTTGCACAGGCGCACAATCTATAGGAGGAGAGGCTGATGACGAAGTCAGATCAAGTGTGTCTGCATAATAGATCAGAATTCCGTAGCCATTTGACATTTGGCCGATAAGTCACCCTTTTCCTTCCTCATACGATAGAAATAGGCTTTAGGAGCTTAAGTTTCCTCGTGATTGAGTACAAAGAAGTCCCGTGAATAGGACCAGCCCAAGTCTTACCAACTTCCAAGAGAAAACCATGACAAGGTGTAAGGAAGTTGCCAAATCGGAACATGGTAATAGGGGGGGGGGGAGAGGAGGAGCATGTCCTTGAAGAACAAGAGGAAATGGTCTGAACACCGGGGAGTGCCGCAGGAAACAGATAATCCAGGCCATTTGGAAATCCATTCATCATTAGCCAAAGCACGGTCAAGGCGCTTCCAAAGGCTGCGAGTACATGGACTCAGCTTTAACCAAATTTAGACATTAATGCACATTGATGTTTGCCATATCGAGGTCTTGGTGAACCGTCGCGATCACTCGTACGTCCGGATACATGCATAATACGTACCACAATAGTAGGAAACACCTTGTGTTTTTAGTCCTTATCATTAACTGATAGATGACTCATTTCTGACTATAAATATATTCGTATCGACACTAATAATGAATATTAAATACAGTCTTCGATTATATGACTAGAACCCCATTCTATTCAACCTAAAAAAGGACTAGGACCACATTTTGAACACCCTTGTGAGCCGTAGATTCAGCTTCTGTACATTTGCGCAACGACAAACTACTTTAAACAAATTAGACACTAATGCACTTTTATCTTTGCCATATCAAGGCTTGGTGACCTTCGTGATCAATCGTACGTCCGCATATATGCCTTAATACGCAACACAATAGTAGGAAACACTTGTATTTCTAGTCCTTATCATTGACTAATAGATGACTCATTTCTGGCTATAAATATATTCGTATCGACTCTAATAATCAATATTAAATCCATTCTTCGATTATACGACTAGAACTCCATCTTATTCAAACTAAAAATGCACTACGACTACATCGAGAACACTCTTTTGAGTCATGGACTCAGCTTTGTACATTTGCGCAACGAAAAACACCTTTAACCAAATTTAGACATTAATGCACTTTGATCTTTGCCATATCGAGGTTTTGGTGGACCTTCGTGATCAATCGTACGTCCAGATACTTGCCTAATACTCACCACAATAGTAGGAAACACCTTGTGTTTCCAATCCTTATCATTAATTGACAGATGACTCATTTTTGGCTACAAATATATTCGTATCGACTCTAATAATCAATATTAAATCCACTCTTCGATCATACGACTAAAACTCCATCTTATTCAACCAAAAATGCACTAGGACTACATCTAGAACACTTTTTTGAGCCATGTACTCAGCTTTGTACATTTGCCCAACGAGCAACTCCTTTAAACAAATTTAGACACTAATGCACTTTATCTTTGCCATATCGAGGGCTTGGTGAACCTTCGTGATCAATCGTACGTCCGGATACATGCCTAATACGCAACACAATCGTAGGAAACACCTTGTGTTTCCAGTCCTTATCATTAACTGATAGATGACTCATTTCTAACTATAAATATTTTCGTATCGACTCTAATAATGAATATTAAATCCACGCTTCGATTATACGACTAGAACTCCATCTTATTCAACCTAATAAAGGACTAGAACCACATTTTGAACACCCTTGTGAGCCATGGACTCAGCTTTTGTACATTTGCGCAACGACAAACTACTTTAAAAGAATTTAGACACTGATGCACTTTTATCTTTTGCCATATCAAGGGCTTAGTGAACCTTCGTGATCAATCGTACGTCCGGATACATGCCTAATACGCAACACAATAGTAGGAAACACCTTGTGTTTCCAATCCTTCTCATTAATTGATAGATGACTCATTTTTGGCTACAAATATATTCGTATCGACTCTAATAATCAATATTAAATCCACTCTTCAATCATACGACTAAAACTCCATCTTATTCAACCTAAAAATGCACTAGGACTACATCTAGAACACTCTTTTGAGCCATGGACTAAGCTTTGTACATTTGCCCAACGAGCAACTCCTTTAAACAATTTAAACACTAATGCACTTTTATCTTTGCCATATCGAGGGCTTGGTGAACCTTCGTGATCAATCGTACGTCTGGATACATGCCTAATACGTAAAATAATAGTAGGAAACACCTTATGTTTCCAATCCTTATCATTAACTGACAGATGACTCATTTTTGCTATAAATATATTCGTATCGACTCTAATAATCCAATATTAAAATCCACCCGTTTCGATTATACGACTACAACTCCATCTTATTCGACCTAAAAATGCACTAGGACTACATCTAGAACACTCTTTTGGGCGATGGACTCAGCTTTGTACATTTGCGCAACGAGCAACTCATTTAAAACAATTTAAGCACTAATGCACTTTTTATCTTTGCCATATCGAGGGTGGTGAACCTTCGTGATCACTCGTACGTCCGAATACATGCCTAAAATGCAACACAATAGTAGGAAACACTTGTATTTCCAGTCCTTATCATTGACTGATAGATGACTTATTTCTGGCTATAAATATATTCGTATCGATTCTAATAATCAATATTGAATCCACTCTTCGATTATACGACTAGAACTCCATCTTATTCAACCTAAAAATGCACTAGGACTACATCTGGAACACTCTTTTGAGTCATGGACTCAGCTTGGTACATTTGCGCAACGCAAAACTCCTTTAACCAAATTTAGACATTAATGCACTTTGATCTTTGCCATATTGAGGTATTGGTGAACCTTCGTGATCAATCGTACGTCCGGATACATGCCAAATACGCAACCCAATAGTAGGAGGAAACGCTAGTATTTCCAGTCCTTATCATTGACTGATAGATGACTCATTTCTGGCTATAAATATATTCGTCTCGACTCTAATTATCAATATTAAATCCACTCTTCGATTATACGACTAAAACTCCATCTTATTCAACCTAAAAATGCACTAGGACTACATCTAGAACGCTCTTTTGAGTCATGGACTCAGCTTTGTACATTTGCGCAACGAAAAACACCTTTAACCAAATTTAGACATTAATGCACTTTGATCTTTGCCATATCGAGGTCTAGGTGAACCTTCGTGATCAATCGTACCTCCGGATACATGCCCAACACCCACCACAATAGTAGGAAACACCTTGTGTTTCCAATCCTTATCATTAACTGATAGATGACTCATTTTTGGCTACAAATATATTCGTATCGACTCTAATAATCAATAATAAATCTACCATTCGATTATACGACTAAAACTCCATCTTATTCAACCTAAAATTGCACTAGGACTACATCTAGAGCACACTTTTGGGCCATGGACTCAGCATTGTACATTTGCGCAACGAGCAACTACTTTAAACAAATTTTAGCGCTAATGCACTTCTATCTTTGCCATATCGAGGTCTTGTTGAACCTTCGTGATCAATCGTACGTCCGGATACATGCCAAATACGCAACACAATAGTAGGAGGAAACACTTGTATTTCCAGTCCTTATCATTAACTGATAGATGACTCATTTCTGGCTATAAATATATTTCTATCGACTCTAATAATCAATATTAAATCTACTCTTTGATTATACGACTAGAACTCCATGTTATTCAACCTAAAAATTTACTTGGACTACATCTAGAACACTCTTTTGAGTCATCGACTCAGCTTTGTACATTTGCGCAACGAAAAACTCCTTTAACCAAATTTAGACATTAATGCACTTTGATCTTTGCCATATCGAGCTCTTGGTGGACCTCGTGATCAATCGTACGTCCAGATACTTGCCTAATACTCACCACAATAGTAGGAAACACCTTGTGTTTCCAATCCTTATCATTAATTGATAGATGACTCATTTTTGGCTACAAATATATTCGTATCGACTTTAATATTCAATATTAAATCTACTTTCGATTATACGACTAGAACTCCATCTTATTCAACCTAAAAATGCACAACGACTACATCTAGAACACTCTTTTGAGTCATAGACTCAGCTTTGTACATTTGCGCAACAAAAAACACCTTTAACCAAATTTAGACATTAATGCACTTTGATCTTTGCCATATCGAGGTCTTGGTGAACCTTCGTGATCAATCATACGTCCAGATACTTGCCTAATACTCACCACAATAGTAGAAACCACCTTGTGTTTCCAATCCTTATCATTAACTGATAGATGACTCATTTTTTGCTACAACTATATTCGTATCGACTCTAATAATCAATATTAAAATCCACTCTTCGATCATTCGACTAAAACTCCATCTTATTCAACCTAAAAATGCACTATGACTACATCTAGAACCCTCTTTGGGGCCATGGACTCAGCTTTGTACATTTGCGCAACGAGCAACTCCTTTAAACAAATTTAAGAACTAATGCACTTTTATCTTTGCCATATCGAGGGCTTGGTGAACCTTCGTGATCAATCGTACGTCCGGATACATGCCTAATACACAACACAATAGTAGGAAACACTTGTATTTCCAGTCCTTATCATTGACCGATAGATGACTCATTTCTGGCTATAAATATATTCGTATCGACTCTAATAATCAATATTAAATCCACTCTTCGATTATTTGACTAGAACTCCATCTTATTCAACCTAAAAATGCACTAGGACTACATCTAGAACATTCTTTTGAGTCATGGACTCACCTTTGTACATTTGCCCAACGAGCAACTCCTTTAAACAAATTTACACACTAATGCACTTTTATCTTTGCCATATCGAGGGCCTGGTGAATCTTCGTGATCAATCGTACGTCCGGATACATGCCTATTACGCAACACAATAGTAGGAAACACTTGTATTTCCAGTCCTTATCATTGACCGTTAGATGACTCATTTCTGGCTATAAATATGTTCGTATTGACTCTAATAATCAATATTAAATCCACTCTCCGATTATACGACTAGAAATCTATCTTATTCAACCTAAAAAAGCATTAGGACCACATTTTGAACACCATTGTGAGCCATGGACTCAGCTTTTGTACATTTCCGCAACGACAAACTACTTTAAACAAATTTAGACACTAATGCACTTTGATCTTTGCCATATCGAGGGCTTGGTGAACCTTCATGATCAATCGCACGTCCGGATACATGCCTAATACGCAACACAATAGTAGGAAACACTTGTATTTCAAGTCCTTATCATTGACCGATGATGACTCATTTCTGGCTATAAATATATTCGTATCGACTCTAATAATCAATATTAAATCCACTCTTCAATTATACGACTAGAGCTCCATCTTATTCAACCTAAAAATGCACTAGGACTACATCTAGAAATTCTTTTGAGTCATGGACTCACCTTTGTATATTTGCGCAACGAAAGACTCCTTTAACCAAATTTAGACATTAATAGTAGGATACACTTGTATTTCCAGTCCTTATCATTGATTGATAGATGACTCATTTCTGGCTATAAATATATTCATATCGACTCTAATAATCAATATTGAATCCACTCTTCGATTATACGACTAGAACTCCATCTTATTCAACCTAAAAATGCACTAGGACAAAAAACTAAGGCATGGCTAAGAAGAAATCTCTCCAGCCTCTCTCACGCAGTATACACACTCCCCTCTCTCACAAATCACGCTCATCTTCTTCGTCTCCCCCCTTGACCGCACCTTTGGGGAACACAGTGGGCGATGAAGACGATGTGGATCTGAACGGCGGCGAAGAGGGCGTCGTTGTTGAGCCATCCTCTTCCTTGGAGGAGGATCTTGAAAGCTTTCGACGAGAATTTAACATGTCAGAGTTCTCCTCTCTTGCAGCCCGCATCATTGACAAAGGCGACTCCCATAGCCTTGCGGTTTTGAAGGATGCCATGGATTCATGGCACTCCATGTATGGTGCTCCTCCAACGGAGTTGGCAAGATTTGAAGTGGCGCAAACCAGCCCTTAGACGTGCGTCCGAGCATGAACTCACCCCTTTCCGTCCACCACTTGAGCCCCAACGTGCTCGACGTAATATCTCTCGGCCACTGCCGGCTGGATCTCCCACGACCCTTGGCATTCCTTTGACTTCTCCAAGGGTTCCCATGGTGCAAAAGGCTGCTGCTGCTGAAGGTGTCTCTTCACCTTCCATTGGACCTTTCACATCCCCTCCTACATCCATCCCATGCTCGGCCTCCTCTCCAAAATCCGCCTCCTTTGTGCTGACGATTTCCCCTTCTCTTGCTCCAGCTAGAAAGGACTTCTCATACGCTGATGTGCTTCAAGGCTTCACTCCCCTTAAACCGAATACTTCTTGTGCTTCTCCTCCGGTGACGATTCGAGAGTTTCCGGAGCATGGACATCCATTGGCTGATTGCATTCCCCCGAGCCCTTCAGAACATCTCATTGGTTTAGCCCACAGCCCGCCCACATCCTCCACTCTTACTTGTCTGAAGGTAACATTGCTCCTCCTCCATCTTATGCGCATGATCCGTCTATCAACATGGCTGAAAAGATCGCCCCAGTTTTCTTCAGTTATGCCTAAAGAATTAATCAATGTTAGCTCTCTGATTCCCCCGATTAATGTTGTTGGTTCTTCTGCTCCATCTCCTAAGCTTAATTTTCCGGGTGCTCCGGATTTGTCTTTGGGTTTGAATCCTCGCGATGATGCCTTTGCTGCCACTTGTGAGCAATCGAAGAAGAAATCCTTGTGGTTTGTCCCCCCAGAATTCCAAAATGGGGAAGTTATTGTTCGACCCTCTCTTGACATGATCAAAACTGGTTCTAAGCGGTGGGAAACTACAGCGGTTGGTTATCTCCTTGGCCGCAAACCACCTTTCTTCCCCTTTCGGGACTACATCCACGCGACTTGGCCCGGTATCAAAGAAGTTACAGCCACTGCCAACGGGTTCTTCTTCTTCACCTTTGAAAATGAATCTGCTATGGATGAGATAATTGAAAGCGGCCCTTGGCTCTTCCATGGACAGCCCATTGTCCTCCAAAGATGGGAACCCGGACTTGCCTTGCGTAAACAAAGCCACACTCAAGTCCCTGTCTGGATCCGCCTCTGGCACCTTCCTGTTGAACTGTGGACGGACGAGGGTTTGAGTACCATTGCTAGCGGTATTGGCAAGCCATTATACAGTGATGCTATCACAAAAGCATGCACGAGACTGGACTTTGCTCGTGTATGCGTTTTGCTTGACTACTCCTCCACTCTCCCCAAGCACATTATCATCATGATTCCTTCAAAAGACGGGTCGGAGTCACCATGCCGCGTTGATATTGAATACGAATGGATCCCACCTAAGTGTCGCACTTGTTGCTCCCGCGGCCATTCGGCCAAGGCTTGCCCTTCCTTGCCGAAGCCGCCAAAACAGTCGGCCGCCATCTACATTCCAAAATCAGCCCCTCCTCGGGCCTCATCCTCCGAGCATGCTCCGGCCAGCCCTGCTCTGAAGCAGGCGCATCAGAATCTCCCAATTGCTTCCTCCGTCCCCACTCTACCCTATCAACGGGCCTCACCTTCAGGGATTGCTTCGGCCCCTGCCATTTTGGGTTCCCAAACTCCTTTGGTTCCCCCCTCTTGTGTTGCTGATAACGATCACCCTCCTTCCGGTTAATATCGACAGCATCCCTACCCACAATCCTTTTGATGCTCTCAATGAAGTGTCCCTTGAAGCTGATTTGACATACACGGAGTTGTGATTGATCTGTTTGTTTTAACGACATGAGCCGTGTCTGATTGCCTTCTGGTTTCCGGGCTGGCTTGTTAGCAAGATTGTTCTTGGCCTGTTGCCGCTTTTGCTGTCATTTCTCTTTTGTTTGTTTTGAACTATTAGTTAGGGCTGGCTTGTCGCCGTTTTTATTGTTGTTGTTGTCTTGGCCTAGGGATGGTTGATTGTTGTTATCTTCCTGGACCGTCGTTCTTTTGAGGACTGGGCGCATAGCCTACGTCACTGATGTAACCTTTCCTTTTTTTTTAATGCAATTTACCTTTACCTAAAAAAAATGCACTAGGACTACATCTGGAACACTCTTTTGAGTCATGGACTCAGCTTGGTATATTTGCGCAACGAAAAACTCCTTTACCCAAATTTAGACATTAACGCACTTTGATCTTTGCCATATCGAGGTCTTGGTGAACCTTCGTGATCAATCGTATGTCCGGATACATGCCAAATACGCAACACAATAGTAGGAGGAAACACTTGTATTTCTAGTCCTTATCATTGACTGATAGATGACTCATTTCTGGCTATAAATATATTCGTATCGACTCTAATAATCAATATTAAATCTACTCTTTGATTATACGACTAGAACTCCATGTTATTCAACCTAAAAATTTACTTGGACTACATCTAGAACACTCTTTTGAGTCATCGACTCAGCTTTGTATATTTGCGCAACGAAACACTCCTTTAACCAAATTTAGACATTAATGCACTTTGATCTTTGCCATCGAGGTCTTGGTGAACCTTCATGATCAATCGTATGTCCGGATACATACTTAATACTCACCACAATAGTAGGAAACACCTTGTGTTTCCAATCCTTATCATTAACTGATAGATGAATTATTTCTTGCTATAAATATATTCGTATCGACTCTAATAATGACTATTAAATCCACTCTTCAATTATACAACTAGAACTCCATCTTATTCAACCTAAAAATGCACTAGGACCACATTTTGAACAATCTTGTGAGCCATGGACTCAACTTTTGTAAATTTAATCAACGACAAACTACTTTAAACAAATTTAGACACTAATGCACTTTTATCTTTGCCATATCAAGGGCTTGGTGAACCTTCGAGATCAATCGTACATCCGAATACGTGCCTAATATGCAAAATAGTAGTAGGAAACACTTGTATTTCCAGTACTTATCATTGACTAATAGATGACGCATTCTGGCTATAAATATATTCGTATCGACTCTAATAATCAATATTAGATCCACTCTTCGACTATACGACTAGAGCTCCATCTTACTAAACCTAAAAATGCACTAGGACTACATCTAGAACACTCTTTTGAGTCATGGACTCAGCTTTGTACATTTGCGCAACGAAAAACACCTTTAACCAAATTTTGGACATTAATGCACTTTGATCTTTCCCATATCGAGGTCTTGGTGAACCTTCGTGATCAAGCGTACGTCCAGATACTTGCCTAATATACACCACAATAGTAGAAAACACCTTGGGTTTCCAATCATTATCATTAACTGATAGATGACTCATTTTTTGCTACAAATATGTTTTGTATCGACTCTAATAATCAATATTAAATCCACTCTTTGATCATACGACTAAAACTCCATCTTATTCAACCTAAAAATGCACTAGAACTACATCTAGAACACTCTTTTGAGCCATGGACTCAGCTTTTTTACATTTGTCCAAGGAGCAACTCCTTTAAACAAATTTATACACTAATGCACTTTTACCTTTGCCATATCGAGGGCTTGGTGAACCTTCGTGATCAATCGTACGTCCGGATACATGCCTATTACTCAACACATTAGTAGAAAACACCTTGTGTTTCCAGTCCTTATCATTAACTGATAGATGACTCATTTCTGGCTATAAATATATTCATATCAACTCTAATAATCAAGATTAAATCCAATCTTCGATTATACGACTAGAACTCCATCTTATTCAACCTAAAAATGCACTAGGACTACATATAGAACACACTTGTGAGCCATGGACTCAGCTCGGTACATTTGCGCAACGAAAAACTCCTTTGACTAAATTTAGAAATTAATGCACTTTGTGATCTTTGCGATATCGAGGCCTTGGTGAACCTTTGTGATCAATCGTACGTCCGGATACATGCCTAATACGCAACACAATAGTAGGATGAAACATTGGTATTTCCAATACTTTTCATTGACTGATAGACGACTCATTTCTGGCTATAAATATATTCGTATCGACAATAATAATCAATATTAAATCGACTCTTCGATTATACGACTAGAACTCGATGTTATTCTACCTAAAAATGCACTAAGACTACTAGAACAATCTTTAGAGCCATGGACTCAGCTTTGTACATTTGTGCAATGACAAACTCATTTAAACGAATTTAGACACTAATCCAGTTTTATCTTTGCCATATCGAGGGCGTGGTGACCCTTCGTGATCAATCGTACATCCGGATACATGCCTAATTATCAATATTAAATCCACTCTCCGATTATACGACTAAAAATCCATCTTATTCAACCTAAAAAAGCATTAGGACCACATTTTGAACACCCTTGTGAGCCATGGACTCAGCTTCTGTACATTTGCGCAACGACAAACTACTTTAAACACATTTAGACACTAATGCACTTTTATCTTTGCCATATCGAGGGCTTGGTGAACCTTCGTGATCAATCGTACGTCCGGATACATGCCTAATACGCAACACAATAGTAGGAAACACTCGTATTTCCAGTCCTTATCATTGACCGATGATGACTCATTTCTGGCTATAAATATATTCAAATCGACTCTAATAATCAATATTAAATCCACTCTTCGATTATGCGACTAGAACTCCATCTTATTCAACCTAAAAATTCACTATGACTACATCGAGAACATTCTTTTGAGTCATGGACTCACCTTTGTACATTTGCGCAACGAAAAACTCCTTTAACCAAATTTAGACACTAATGCACTTTGATCTTTGCCATATCGAGGTCTAGGTGAACTTTCGTGATCAATCGTACGTCCGGATACATGCCTAACACCCACCACAATAGTAGGAAACTCCTTGTGTTTCCAATCCTTATCATTAACTGATAGATGACTCATTTTTGGCTACAAATATATTCGTATCGACTCTAATATCAATATTAAATCCACTCTTCGATTATATGACTAGAGCTCCATCTTATTCAACCTAAAAATGCACTTGGACTACATCTAGAACACGCTTTTGAGTCATGGACTCACCTTTGTACATTTGCGCAACGAAAAACACCTTTAACCAAATTTAGACATTAATGCACTTTGACCTTTCCCATATCGAGGTCTTGGTGAACCTTCGTGATCAATCGTACGTCCAGATACTTGCCTAATACTCACCACAATAGTAGGAAACACCTTGTGTTTCCAATCCTTATCATTAACTGATAGATGACTCATTTTTTGCTACAAATATATTCGTATCGACTCTAATAAGCAATATTAAATCCACTCTTCGATTAAACGACTAAAAATCCGTCTTACTCAACCTAAAAATGCACTAGGACTACATCTAGAACACTCTTTTGAGCCATGGACTCAGCTTTGTACATTTGCCCAACGAGCAACTCCTTTAAACAAATTTAGACATTAATGCACTTTTATCTTTGCTATATCGAGGGTGTGGTGAACCTTCGTGATCAATCGTACGTCCAGATACATGCCTAATACGCAACACAATAGTAGGAAACACTTGTATTTCAAGTCCTTATCATTGACCGGTAGATGACTCATTTTTGGCTATAAATATATTCGTATCGACTCTAATAATCAATATTAAATCCACTCTTTGATTATACGACTAGAACTCAATCTTATTCAACCTAAAAATGCACTAGGACTACATCTAGAACATTCTTTTGAGTCATGGACTCACCTTTGTACATTTGCGCAACGAAAAACTCCTTTAACTAAATTTAGACATTAATGCACTTTGACCTTTGCCATATCGAGGTCTTGGTGAACCTTCGTGATCAATCGTATGTCCGGATACATGCCTAATACTCAACAAATTAGTAGAAAACACCTTGTGTTTCCAGTCCTTATCATTAACTGATAGATGACTCATTTCCGGCTATAAATATATTCATATCAATACATGCCTAATACTCAACAAATTAGTAGAAAACACCTTGTGTTTCCAGTCCTTATCATTAACTGATAGATGACTCATTTCCGGCTATAAATATATTCATATCAACTCTAATTATCAAGATTAAATCCAATCTTCGATTATACGACTAGAACTCCATCTTATTCAACCTAAAAATGCACTAGGACTACATATAGAACACTCTTGTGAGCCATGGACTCAGCTCGGTACATTTGCGCAACGAAAGCTCCTTTGACTAAATTTAGAAATTAATGCACTTTTATCTTTGCCATATCGAGGCCTTGGTGAACCTTTGTGATCAATCGTACGTCCGGATAAATGCCTAATACGCAACACAATAGTAGGAAACACTTGTATTTCCAGTCCTTATCATTGACCGATAGATGACTCATTTTTGGCTATAGATATATTCGTATCGACTCTAATAATCAATATTAAATCCACTCTTTGATTATACGACTAGAACTCAATCTTATTCAACCTAAAAATGCACTAGGACTACATCTAGAACATTCTTTTGAGTCATGGACTCACCTTTGTACATTTGCGCAACGAAAAACTCCTTTAACTAAATTTAGACATTAATGCACTTTGACCTTTGCCATATCGAGGTCTTGGTGAACCTTCGTGATCAATCGTATGTCCGGATACATGCCTAATACTCAACAAATTAGTAGAAAACACCTTGTGTTTCCAGTCCTTATCATTAACTGATAGGTGACTCATTTCTGGCTATAAATATATTCATATCAACTCTAATAATCAAGATTAAATCCAATCTTCGATTATACGACTAGAACTCCATCTTATTCAACCTAAAAATGCACTAGGACTACATATAGAACACTCTTGTGAGCCATGGACTCAGCTCGGTACATTTGCGCAACAAAAAACTCCTTTGACTAAATTTAGAAATTAATGCACTTTTATCTTTGCCATATCGAGGCCTTGGTGAACCTTCGTGATCAATCGTACGTCCAGATACATGCCTAATACGCAACACAATAGTAGGATCAAACATTTGTATTTCCAATCCTTTTCATTGACTGATAGACGACTCATTTCTGGCTATAAATATATTCGTATCGACTCTAATAATCAATATTAAATCGACTCTTCGATTATACAACTAGAATTCGATGTTATTCTACCTAAAAATGCACTAAGACTACATCTAGAACAATCTTTAGAGCCATGGACTCAGCTTTGTACATTTTGTGCAATGACAAACTCATTTAAACGAATTTAGACACTAATCCAGTTTTATCTTTGCCATATCGAGGGCGTGGTGACCCTTCGTGATCAATCGTACATCCGGATACATGCCTAATACTCAACACAATAGTAGGAACACCTTGTGTTTCCAGTCCTTATCATTAACTGATAGATGACTCATTTCTGACTATACATATATTCGTTTCGACTCTAATAATGAATATTAAATCCACTCTTCAATTATACGACTAGAATACCATCTTATTCAACCTAAAAAAGCACTAGGACCAAATTTTGAACACCCTTGTGAGCCATGGACTCAGCTTTTGTACATTTGCGCAACGACAAACTACTTTAAACAAATTTAGACACTAATGCACTTTTATCTTTGCCATATCGAGGGCTTGGTGAACCTTCGTGATCAATCGTACGTCCGGATACATGCCTAATACGCAACACAATCGTAGGAAACACTTGTATTTCCAATCCTTATCATTGATCGATGGATAACTCATTTCTGGCTATAAATATATTCGTATTGATTCTAATAATCAATATTAAATCCACTCTTCGTTTATACGACTAGAACTCCATCTTATTCAACCTAAAAATGCACTAGGACTACATCTAGAACACCCTTTTGAGTCATGGACTCACCTTTGTACATTTTGCACAATGAAAAACTCCTTTAACCAAATTTAGACATTAATGGCACTTTGATCTTTCCCATATCGAGGTCTGAGTGAACCTTCGTGATCAATCGTACGTCCGGATACATGCCTAATACTCAAAACAATAATAGAAAACACCTTGTGTTTCCAGTCCTTATCATTAACTGATAGATGAATCATTTCTAGCTATAAATATATTCATATCAACTCTAATAATCAATATTAAATCCACTCTTCGATTATACGACTAGAACTCCATCTTATTCAACCTAAAAATGCACTATAACTATATCTAGAACACTCTTTTGAGTCATGGACTCAGCTTGGTACATCTGCGCAACGAAAAACTCCTTTATTTATTTAGGTAAATGTAAATTTCATAAATTAAAGGAGTGTTAACAGCAATGACAAAGGCAAAACTGCCCTGTCCGGAGAGTGTTCCCAGGTTGGCAACAACGATTCAGCGATCCTGGGCACAAAGCAACATCAACAAGCCGATCCCAATAAGGGTGCAAGAGGAAACACAACAACAAGCCATTCCAAAGCGGAATCAATGGCAGAAAAAAACAGAAGAGCAGACCAATCACGGCAGCAAGCCGGCCCAAAACAACAAGGGGGAAAATCAACAAGCCAATCCCAAAAACAGCAATCAACAGTCAACAACAATCAGCAATCAACAATAACCAGCAATTATTCAACAGGGTGGCTCCATGGGATACGCCAAAGGTGGAAAAGGGCAAAAGTTTGAAGCGTGGGCTTCAAGTCATCACCGCGGATGCGAGTGCGTACCTACTCAAGAACAAGATCCACCAAAGCATTAACTGAAAGGGAGAAGTTTTGGAATCTACGAGCATTACGCTCGCGCCAAATGTGATAGAAAAGCGAGGCAAGAGTGGCACGGTATGCTGCGTTAATGATATGTTTACCACTTCATAGAATGGAGGCCCATCTGATGCCTAAAATCCACGAAGAATGAGGCCATTGAATCTTGGTACGCTGTCTGAGAAGGGAGAGGCATCTCCGGGAGAAAGTGCATTCAAAGAAGAGGTGAGCGTGGCTCTCAGCCATTCCAGAATTACATAGAAAACACTCCCAAGAATCCGGTGGGCACCAAGGCTTATCCATGGTAGAGAGACGATCTCTAATAGCGAGCCACAGAATAAAAAGATTTCGGTGAATGCGGAAAGGGCCATGGAATAAGGAAGAGCACTCCACCTTCGGTCTGGGGGTTGGAAGATGCCCAAAGCGTCCGAGTTAGAGAGTGTACCTGATGTGAACACCGAGGGCATCCAACGAGCTAAAGAAATTCAAGATCAATTGGACCAAGACTTAACCATTGGAAGTGGGCCAATGACATGAGGAAGGTTGAAGAGAATGCAAGAAGCAATTCAAGCCCAATCCAACTTAACATTTGCTAATGGGATCAAGTCACAATTGGAGGCCCAACATGAGTGCTTAATTTCAATAATTCAACCCCAAGGAAGCCCAAAATAAGAGCCCAATTTCGTCCATGTGCAGCCTTGTGGTCAAAGAAGACTTCTCAATTACATTCAAAGTGCATTTCTCACATACAAAGCACCAATTTTCGGATTCACATGGAAGTCAAAGAGTTTTTACTCGTTTTGACGAAGAATGCATAGGTTTTAGTCATATTTTGACTAATTATTGAATGTACATCCACCAAGGAGTCACTTGGGGATATGTGTGGTCAATTTGGAAGTGTTTTAGGCCTATAAAAGGCATGTATCAGCATGCAAACGGGAACAACCAAGAATTTATCTAAGTTTAAGAAATATTGAGGGAGTTCTCATATTTTGCAGAGTTTATATCCTATTTTCAGCTTTAGTGAAACCTTGTTTAGTCAATCTAGCATATTAGGTTGGTGATTCAAATTCACAAAGCCCCCAATTCGTGCTCGACCCAAGAGTGTCGTTGTGTGGGTTGGTTTACTCGTGCTCGTGGTTGGTTGAATGTTCTAAGTAGCAGGTCACGTTCATATAACGTTGGTTGGCTATTTGCATTCCTCAGGTCATGGACCTCTTTATCCATTTCAAGCCTACATCGTGAAGATCGGGCCACCCATGGTCAATACCATATCAGGAGTCCTAGTCATATAATCGAAGAGTGGCTTTAATATTGATTATTAGAGTCAATATGAATATATTTATAGCCAAAAATGAGTTATCTATCAGTTAATGATAAGGACTGAAAGCACAAGGTGTTTCCTATAATTGTGTTGAGTATTAGGCATGTATCCAGACATATGATTGATTATGAAGGTTCTATAAGCCCTCGATATGGCAAAGATAAAAGTGCATTAGTGTCTAAACTTAATTAAAGGAGTTTGTCGTTGCGCAAAGGTACAAAGCTGAGTCCATGGCTCAAAAAGAGTGTTCTAGATGTAGTCGTTTTGTGGGTTGGTTTACTCGTGCTCGTGGTTGGTTGAATGTTCTAAGTAGCAGGTCACGTTCATATAACGTTGGTTGGCTATTTGCATTCCTCAGGTCACGGACCTCTTTATCCATTTCAAGCCTACGTCGTGAAGATCGGGCCACCCATGGTCAATACCATATCAACTCCATCTTATTCAACATAAAAATGCACTAGCACTACATGCAGAGCACTCTTTTGAGCCATTGCCTCAGCTTTATACCTTTGCGCAACGACAATCTCCTTTAAACAAGTTTAGATACTAATGCACTTTTATCTTTGCCATATTGAGGGCTTGGAGAACATTCATAATTAATCGTACATCCGGATACATACCTAATACAAAACACAATCATAGGAAACACCTTGTGCTTTCAGTCCTTATCATTAACTGATAGATACATCATTTTATGATATAAATATATTCATATTGACTCTAATAATCAATATTAAAGCCACTCTTCGATTATATGACTAGGACTCCATCTTATTCAACATAAAAAGGCACTAGTACTACATCTAAAACACTCTTTTTAGCCATGGACTCAGCTTTGTACCTTTGCACAATGACAAACTCCTTTAAAAAAATTTAGAAAACTTATTCCCTTTTATCTTTGCCATATCGAGGGCTTGGTCAACGTTCGTAATCAATCGTACATTCGGATACATACCTAATACTCAACACAATCGTAGAAAGCACCTTGTGTTTTCAGTCCTTATGATTGACTGATAGATGACTCATTTTTTGCTATAAATATATTCGTATTGACTGTAATAATCAATATTAAAGCCACTCTTCGATTATCGACTAGGACTCCATCTTATTCAACATAAAATGCACTAGGACTACATCTAGAACACTCTTTTGAGCCATGTACTCAGCTTTGTACCTTTGCGCAACAACAAACTCCTTTAAACAAATTTAGACACTAATGCACTTTTATCTTTGTCATATCAAGGGCTTGGAGAACCTTCATAATCAATCGTACGTCCGTATACAAGCCTAATACTCAACACAATCGTAGGAAACACCTTGTGCTTTCAGTCCTTATCATTGACTGATAGATGACTCATTTTTGGCTATAAATATATTCATATTGACTCTAATAGTCAATATTAAAGCCACTCTTCGATTATATGACTACGACTCCATCTTATTCAACATAAAAAGGCACTAGTACTACATCTAAAACACTCTTTGTACCTTTACACAACGACATACTCCTTTAAAAAAATTTAGAAACTTATTCCCTTTTATCTTTGCCATATCGAGGGCTTGGTCAACGTTCGAAATCAATCGTACGTCCGGATACATACCTAATACTCAACACAATCGTAGGAAGCACCTTGTGTTTTCAGTCCTTATGACTGACTGATAGATGACTCATTTTTTACTATAAATATATTCGTATTGACACTAATAATCAATATTAAAGCCACTCTTTGATTATACGACAAGGACTCCATCTTATTCAACATAAAATGCACTAGGATTACATCTAGAACACTCTTTTGAGCCATGGACTCAGCTTTGTACCTTTGCTCAACGAAAAACTCCTTTAAACAAGTTTAGACACTAATGCACTTTTATCTTAGCCATATCGAGGGCTTGGACACCCTTCATAACCAATCATACGTCCGAATACAAGCCTAATACTCAACACAATCGTACAATTAATTACAAACGTTGACCAAGCCCTCGATATGGCAAAGATAAAAGGGAATAAGTGTCTAAATTTGTTTAAAGGAGTTTGTCGTTGTGCAAAGGTAGAAAGCTGAGTCCATGGCTCAAAAGAGCATTTTAGATGTAGTACTAGTGCATTTTTATGTTGAATAAGACGGAGTCCTAGTCATATAATCGAAGAGTGGCTTTAATATTGATTATTAGAGTCAATACGAATATATTTATAGCCAAAAATGAGTTAGCTATCATTTAATGATAAGGACTAAAAGCACAAGGTATTTCCTACGATTCTGTTGAGTATTAGGCATGTATCTGGATGTACGGTTGATTATGAAGTTTCTCCAAGCCCTCGATATGGAAAAGATAAAAGTGAATTAGTTTCTAAACTTGTTTAAAGGTGTTTGTAATTGCACAAAGGTATAAAGCTGAGTCCATGGCTCAAAATAGTGTTCTAGATGTAGTCCTAGTGCATTTTTATGTTGAATATGATGGAGTCCTAGTCATATAATCGGTGAGTGGCTTTAGTATTGATTATTAGAGTCAATACGAATATACTTATAGCAAAAAATGAGTCATCTATCAGTCAATGATAAGGACCGAAAGCACAAGGTGTTTCCTAGAATTGTGTTGAGTATTAAGCATGTATCCGGACATACGATTGATTATGAAGGTTCTCCAGGCCTTCGATATGGCAAAGATAAATAGTGCATTAGTGTCTAAACTTGTTTAAAGGAGTTTGTCGTTGCGCAAAGGTACAAAGCTGAGTCCTGGCTCGAAAGAGTGTTTTAGATGTAGTCCTAGTGCATTTTTATGTTGAATAAGATGGAGTTCTAGTCATATAAAATAACAGTGGATTTAATATTGATTCTTAGAGTCAATACGAATATATTTAGAGCAAAAAATGAGTTATCTATCAGTCAATGATAAGGACTGAAAGACAAGGTGTTTCCTACGATTGTGTTGAGTATTAGCCATGTATCCGAACGTAGGATTAATTATGAAGGTTCTCCAAGTCCTCGATATGGCAAAGATAAAAATGCATTAGTGTCTAAACTTTTTAAAGGAGTTTGTCGTTGCGCAAAGGTACAAAGCTAAGTCCATGGCTCAAAATAGTGTTCTAGATGTAGTCCTAGTGCATTTTATGTTGAATAAGATGAAGTCCTAGTCGTATAATCGAAGAGTGGCTTTAATATTGATTATTAGAGTCAATACGAATATATTTATAGCAAAAAAAGAGTCATCTATCAGTCAATGATAAGGACTGAAAACACAAAACTAGAACACTCGCACTAGGACTACATCTAGAAATTGTGAGATTGCATGGAGTTCCAAGAACAATTGTGAGTGACCGAGATGAAAATTTTTTGAGTCAGTTTTGGCGTGTGTTGTGGAGTAAATTGGGAATTAAACTTCTATTTTCTACTACTTGTCATCCACAAACTGATGGACAAACTGAAGTAGTGAATATATTATCTCAATTGCTTAGAGCTTTGATTCAAAAGAACTTGAAGAATTGGGAAGATTGTTTGCCATTTGCTGAATTTGTATATAACAGGAGTGTTCATTCTGCTACTAAATTTACTCCTTTTGAAATTGTTTATGGCTTCAATCCGTTGACTCCACTTGATCTTGTGCCTATTCCTGTTGATGAGCGAATGAATCTTGATGGAAAAGCCAAGGCAGAATTGATAAAGAGGTTGCATGAAAAGGTAAAGCTCAATATTAAGAAGCAAACTGAACATTATGCAAAACAAGCCAACAAAGGAAGCAAGCAAGTCATTTTTGAGCCTGGTGATTGGGTTTGGTTGCACTTGAGAAAAGAGAGATTTCCCGCAAAGCGAAGGTCAAAAATTGCAAGCGAGGGGGAATGGTCCATTTCAAGTGATTGCGAGGCTCAACGATAATGCCTACAAACTAGACCTTCCCGGTGAGTACAATGTGAGCGCTTCTTTTAATGTGACTGATCTTTCTCCTTTTGATGCAAAATTAGATTCGAGGTCGAATCCTTATGAAGAAGAAGGGAATGATGGGGACCATCCGAAGCTTACAACTCAAAGCAAGGAAGATCCTTTGAGAATTAATGGGGGTCCGATTACGAGGGCAAGAGCTAAGAAAATGAACAAAGCTTTGATGATTCTTATTGATGAAATCAACGGGCAATGCATGAGAGTTCAATAGAAGGTCCAATGATGAATATTCTTCAAGTAGATGGGCTAGAATGCATCTAAATAGTTGGGCTCAAGGTATGAAGTGTTGGGCTCATAGGGTTTGAATAATATTGATCAAATCGATAGTGTTATCCGGACGTACGATTGATCACGAAGGTTCACCAAGACCTCGATATGGCAAAGATCAAAGTCCATTAATGTCTAAATTTGGTTAAAGGAGTTTTTCGTTGTGCAAATGTACAAAGGTGAGTCGATGACTCAAAAGAGTGTTCTAGATGTAGTCCTAGTGCATTTTTAGGTTGTGAACATGCTGCGTTTGGGAAGTTCTATAAACATGAGGGATACTTATTTCGTGAAAATAAACTTTGCATCCCTAAATGTTCTATCCGGGAGTTGCTTGTTAGAGAGGCACACGGGGGAGGTTTAGTGGGACACTTTGGTGTACATAAAACCATGGAAGTATTACGTGATCATTTCTTTTAGCCTGGTATGCGTGTTGATGTTGAGAAAATATGTGATCGGTGCATAACTTGTAAATGTGCCAAATCAAAATCAAAACCTCATGGATTGTATCAACTTTTGCCTATTCCTAGTGAACCATGCGTGGACATCTCTATGGATTTTGTTTTGGGTTTACCTAGGACCAAAAAAGGAAGAGATTCTGTGTTTGTGGTTGTTGATAGATTTTCTAAAATGCCTCATTTCATTCCATGTCATAAAAGTGATGATGCTATTAATATTGTTGATTTGTTCTTCGAGAAATTGTGAGATTACATGGAGTTCCAAGAACAATTGTGAGTGACAGAGATGCAAAATTTTTGAGTCATTTTTGGCGTGTGTTGTGGAGTAAATTGGGAACTAAACTTCTATTTTCTACTAGTCATCCACAAACTGATGGACAAACTGAAGTAGTGAATAGGACCTTATCTCAATTGCTTAGAGCTTTGATTCAAAAGAACTTGAAGAACTGGGAAGATTGTTTGCCATTTGCTGAATTTGCATATAACAGGAGTGTTCATTGTGCTACTAAATTTACTTCTTTTGAAATTGTTTATGGCTTTAATCCATTGACTCCACTTGATCTTTGTGCCTATTCCTGTTGATGAGCGAACGAATCTTGATGGAAAAGCCAAGGCAGAATTGATAAAGAGGTTGCATGAAAAGGTAAAGCTCAATATTGAGAAGCAAATTGAACATTATGCAAAACAAGCCAACAAAGGGCGCAAGCAAGTCATTTTTGAGCCTGGTGATTGGGTTTGGTTGCACTTGAGAAAAGAGAGATTTCCCGCAAAACGAAGATCAAAATTGCAAGCGAGGGGGGATGGTCCATTTCAAGTGATTGCGAGGATCAATGATAATGCCTACAAACTAGACCTTCTCGGTGAGTACAATGTGAGCGCTTCTTTTAATGTGACTGATCTTTCTGCTTTTGATGCAGAATCAGATTCGAGGTCGAATCCTTCTGAAGAAGAAGGAAATGATGGGGACCATCTGAAGCTTACAACTCAAAGTAAGGAAGATCCTTTGAGAATTAATGGGGGTCCGATTACGAGGGCAAGAGCTAAGAAAATGAACAAAGCTTTGATGATTCTTATTGATGAAATCAACGGGCCAATGCATGAGAGATCAATAGAAGGTCCAATGATGAATATTCTTCAAGTAGATGGGCTAGAATGCATCTAAATAGTTGGGCTCAAGGTTTGAAGACTTTATTTGAAGAAACAGAGCCTACAAATTCTTCCAACCCACCAAGCCCAAAAAGAGAGTCCATTATTTTTGTCTAAATTAGTTTATTTTCAGCATTAGAAGGCCAAGAGATATCATAGTAGTCAAAGGGTCATTCTCTTTTTTCTAAGTCTTGTTAATGTGGTCAAAAGTGTCACTTTAATGCTCCTAAATCCCAAGGTTAGAATTAACTCTTGAGACCCTTGGGCATCCATTTGAAGCCTATAAAAGGCCATGGTTATCATTTGTAAAAATCAGACTTTGAATTAATATAAACTTTCTTCTTGTGAGGTTGAATTCTCTTTGTAGAGTTTCAATTGTTTAGAACTTATCAAAATACTTGAGCAATATCTTGTGGCGTTCACCATACCAAGGTTCTTGGCTGCCCATAGCCAACGGGTCAAGGTGCTTTCAAGCTCCAGGTACGATCAAACTAGATCATCGATCTGGGATATCCGCTGCCTATTTCTATACGTTTGGTTTTTGGATCCTTATATTCAATGGGTCTCACGTCCTATCCGTATCAAGTCCCTGTTTGGATCCGCAGTTGGCACCTTCCTGTTGAACTATGGACAGACGAGGGTTTGAGCACCATTGCTAGTGGTATTGGCAAACCACTTTACAGCAACGCTATCACAAAGGCATGCACGAGGCTGGATTTCGCTCGTGTATGCGTTATGCTTGATTACTCCTCTACTCTTCCCAAGCACATTATCATCATGATCCCTCAGAGGATGGATCGGAATCCCCATGCCGAATTGACATTGAATATGAATGGATTCCTCCTAAATGTCGAACATGTTGCTACCTCGGCCACTCGGCCAAGGCTTGTCCTTCATTGAAGAAGCCAACAAAACAACCATCTGCTATCTACATTCCGAAACAAGACCCTCGGACCACAACTTCCGAGAATGCCCCGGTGAACACCATTCCAGAACAGACACTTCAAAATCACCTGGTTGCCCCCCCCCCCCCTCGCCCCAACCCTCGGGCCTCATCTCTCGTTGATTCTTCAGCTTGCACTCTTGCGCATTCCCCAGCCCCTTCTGATCGCCCCCCTCGGGCTTCCGCCGACCCTTTGCTCCTCCCCCAGATGGGAACATTGAGAGCATCCCCACCCATAATCCTTTTGATGCTCTCGGTGAGCTGCCACTTGATGCTGATTTGACCTCTCCGGGCCCTAACAGACGCAGCCCGCTGCAAGGTTACAAATGATTAGAGCAGCCGCTTGGAATGTGTGGGGTCTTAATCGTCAAGACCACCAACAAGTTGTTGCTTCGCTTGTCCATGAATTTCGGCTCCATCTTATTGGTCTCCTTGAAACACGGGTCTCCCACCCCAATATTAATCGAATAAAGGTACACTTACTCCCCAATTGGAGTTGGTTTATTGACTATTTTTGGCCCGGTAACCGTTTATGGATTGCGTGGAATAATTCTGAACTTGATATTGATGTTGTTGACTCTGGGCCCCAATTTGTGCATTGTCGTGTCACCATGCGTTGCTCGCATGATTTTTGCTTTGTTACCTTTGCTTACGGTGCAAATGATTCTATCGCTCGCCGCGATCTCTGGTCTAAACTGTAT
Source organism: Sesamum alatum (assembly GCA_034509735.1). Lineage (NCBI taxonomy): Eukaryota > Viridiplantae > Streptophyta > Magnoliopsida > Lamiales > Pedaliaceae > Sesamum > Sesamum alatum. The sequence continues at coordinate 75,389,814 of JACGWO010000001.1, forward strand.
GAACTCTCTTTATTTGTTGTTGCTTTTCCTTGGCTTGTCGTTGGTGATTTTAATGCAGTTATTGATTTGAGTGAAGTCTGTGGTGTTTCAGGGGATATTCGAATGGGTATGGAGGAATTTAGCAACTGTATCTCTTGCTCGGGTTTATTACATCTCTCCACCTCTGGTGCGCGCTTCACTTGGCATAATTGTAGTGACGGGGCACGCAACCTCTGGAAGCGCCTTGACCGAGCTTTGGCTAATGATGAATGGATCTCCAAATGGCCTGGATCATCTGTTTTATGCGGCACTCCTCGGACTTCAGACCATTCTCCTCTTGGTCTCCAGGGACTTGCTCCTCCCCCCCTGTCCACCATGTTCCGATTTGACAACTTCCTTACAGCTTGTCATGGTTTTCTTTTGGAAGTTGGTTAGGCTTGGGCTGCTTCTATTCACGGGACTTCTTTGTACTCAGTCACGAGGAAACTTAAGTTCCTCAAACCTATTTTCCCTCGTATGAGGAAGGAAAAGGGTGACTTATCGGCCAATGTCAAAATGGCTACGGAATTCTTATCTATTGTGCAGACTCACTTGATCCAACCACGGATGGCATCAACCTCTCCTCCTGCAGATTGAGCGCCTGTGCAAAATCCTTGTTGCTCGTGCTACCTTTCTGGAATTGGAAATGCTTAAACAAAGATAAAAAATGCTTTGGCTTAAAGGGGGTGATGATTGCTCGAAATTATTCTTCCGGAAAGTGGCTACAAGACGTTCAGCGCTTCGTGTCTTCCAAATCCACAAAAATGACGGGGCTCTTCTCACTTCCCCGAATGAGGTGCAGTCCGAATTCGTGAGCTTTTATGAGCGGTTACTCGGGGCCTTAGAAGACGATCCACCGTCTCACTGAGCCACTTGGTTCCTTTCCTCCGCTATTCTATCCCTGCTGAGTTAAGCTCTGGAATGACCCGACCGGTTACACACGGTGACATCAAATCGGCTCTTTTTGACATTCTGGATATAAATCTCCGGGTCCTGATGGCTTCTCATCTACTTTCTTCAAAGCTGCTTGGCCCATTATTGGTGATGAATTTGTTGCTGCTATTCGGGAATTCTTCCTCTTCGGTAGAATTCTTAGAATCAATGCCACCATCATGACACTCGTCCCAAAAGTTCAACTCCCGGGTTTGTGAATGACTTTCGTCCAATCTCTTGCTGTAATATCCTCTACAAGGTCATCTCTAAGATCATTGTTCAGCGCATCAAACCAGTCCTTGAGCACATTACCAGCCCGTCACAAAATGCCTTTGTTCCAGGAAGAAGAATTTCGGACAACATCCTTCTTGCCCAAGAGCTATTCAGCGGGTACAACCGGAAAAGTGGTCCTCCTAGAGCCACGCTTAAAGTTGACCTTCGAAAAGCTTTTGACTCTCTTGAGTGGGACTTCATTATTGCAGTACTTCGACTATTCCAATTCCCGGATATCCTCATTGCATGGATTGAGGAATGCATTTCCACCACTTCATTCTCCATTTGCCTCAACGGTGAGCCCCACGGATTTTTCCAGGGTAGTAGGGGACTTCGACAGGGAGATCCGCTCTCCCCCTACCTCTTCGTCTTATGCATGGAAGTCTTTCATCTCCAGCTCCAAAAATCTATTACTGAAAAACCCTTTGCATTTCACCCGCAATGCAAGGAACTGGGACTCTTCTGTCTTTCCTTTGCTGATGACCTTATCCTCTTTTGCCATGCGGAAGCCCCCTCGATCCGGGTTTTCAGTGACGCCCTGGAATGGTTATCTCTTGCCTCGGGCCTTCAGGTTAACCGTGACAAAAGTCAACTTATCCTCTCTAAGTCAGCTGAGCCCCTGCGCCCCGACCTCCATCATATTCTTGGTTTTCAAGCTGGTGTTCTCCCTCTCAAATATCTTGGTCTCCCCCTACTGCACTCCCGCCTCGCTTTACGTAACTGTCAACCTTTGCTCCAAAAGATTGATAAGCGTATCGTGGGTTGGGCGGGTACCCCCTCTCTTTTGCAGGAAGAGTCCAACTCATCAAATCGGTCCTCTCTTCTCTTCACACCTATTGGAGCTCGACGTTCTTCCTTCCAAAAGGAGTCATTAAAATTATTGAGAAGAAATTCCGTAAATTCCTTTGGTAAGGGCATTTTGATAGAGGTTATGCAAAAGTCGCTTGGGAACAAGCGTGTCGACCAAAAGATGAGGGAGGTCTTGGAATTAGACCTATTGCTCCCTTAAATCAATCCCTTATGATCCGGCATTTATGGATTTGGCAATATCGGCTTCGGAAAGCAACTATTTGGACTATCTCCCCGTCTATTGGGTCTTGGAGTTGGCGCAAAATGATTCGGCTTCGTCATTTTCTTCTGAATGGGGTTCGTTTTCAGATTGGCTTGGACCCCCAATTCCAACTTTGGCAGGACCCTTGGCACCCCCTGGGTGTTCTCATTCACCGGTTTCCCCGGGGTACCGCTATCACCGGCATCCCGCTCGATGAATCTTTGGGGTCTGTCATCCGTTTGGGGCAATGGAACTGGTCTATCACAAATTTTGAACTTTTTGATATCTTGGCTTCTCTCCGTTCGATCTCCCCTGGACCCTCTCGGATTCTTTGGAGCTCCCATAGCGGTACTGATGTGAACACCGAAGGCATCCAACGAGCTAAAGAAATTCAAGATCAATTGGACCAAGACTTAACCATTGGAAGTGGGCCAATGACAAGAGGAAGGTTGAAGAGAATGCAAGAAGCAATTCAAGGCCAATCCAACTTAACATTTGCTAATGGGATCAAGTCACAATTGGAAGCCCAACATGAGTGCTTAATTTCAATAATTCAAACCCAAGGAAGCCCAAAATAAGAGCCCAATTTCGTCCATGTGCAGCCTTGTGGTCAAAGAAGACTTCTCAATTACATTCAAACTGCATTTCTCACATACAAAGCACCAATTTTCGGATTCACATGGAAGTCAAAGAGTTTTACTCGTTTTGACGAAGAATGCATAGGTTTTAGTCATATTTTGACTAATTATTGAATGTACATCCACCAAGGAGTCACTTGGGGATATGTGTGGTCAATTTGGAAGTGTTTTAGGCCTATAAAAGGCATCTATCAGCATGCAAACGGGAACAACCAAGAATATCTAAGTTTAAGAAATATTGAGGGAGTTCTCATATTTTGCAGAGTTTATATCCTATTTTCAGCTTTAGTGAAACCTTGCTTTGTCAATCTAGCATATTAGGTTGGTGATTCAAATTCACAAAGCCCCCAATTCGTGCTCGACCCAAGAGTGTCGTTGTGTGGGTTGGTTTACTCGTGCTCGTGGTTGGTTGAATGTTCTAAGTAGCAGGTCACGTTCATGTAACGTTGGTTGGCTATTTGCATTCCTCAGGTCATGGACCTCTTTATCCATTTCAAGCCCACGTCGTGAAGATCGGGCCACCCATGGTCAATACCATATCAGGAGTCCTAGTCATATAATCGAAGAGTGACTTTAATATTGATTATTAGAGTCAATATGAATATATTTATAGCCAAAAATGAGTTATCTATCAGTTAATGATAAGGACTGAAAGCACAAGGCGTTTCCTACGATTGTGTTGAGTATTAGGCATGTATCCAGACATATGATTGATTATAAAGGTTCTATAAGCCCTCGATATGACAAAGATAAATGTGCATTAGTGTCTAAACTTGTTTAAAGGAGTTTGTCGTTGCCAAAGGTACAAAGCTGAGTCCATAGCTCAAAAGAGTGTTCTAGATGTAGTCCTAGTGCATTTTTATGTTGAATAAGATGGAGTCCTAGTCTTATAATCGAAGAGTGGCTTTAATATTGATTATTAGAGTCAATATGAATATATTTATAGCCAAAAATAAGTTATCTATCAGTTAATGATAAGGACTGAAAGCACAAGGTTTTTCCTACGATTATGTTGAGTATTAGCATGTATCCGGACATATGATTGATTATGAAGGTTCTCCAAGCCCTCGATTTGGCAAAGATAAAAGTGCATTAGTGTCTAAACTTGTTTAAAGGAGTTTGTCGTTGCGCAAAGGTATAAAGCTGAGGCAATGGCTAAAAGAGTGCTCTACATGTAGTGCTAGTGCATTTTTATGTTGTGAATCAAGAGTTTCCAACACGACAAACTCTTCTATAGTTAGGCACACCTTCATGATCAGAATGTATCACAAACTCTTTTGGCCACAAATAATATTGCCAAGTATCTAATACTCTAACCAATGCATAAAGCTCCTTGTCATAGGTGGGGTAGTTAAGTGTCGGCCCACTTAGCTTCTCGCTGAAATATGCAATCACTCTACCTCCTTGCAAAAGAACTCCTCCTATGCCAATCCCACTTGCATCACACTCAATTTCAAAAGTCTCCTTGGGATTGGTACGGTATGTTGGACGGTTTGGTAAGGATGCTCCAGGAATGAAGTCAATTTGATGCTCTATTCCACGAAGTGGTGGTAAACCTGGTGGTATCTCATCCGGAAAGACATCTTCATAATCCCTGCAAAAGAGATGTAACAACACTAGGCAAAGAAGATGTTAGGTCGTTAGAGTTCAATATAGCCTCTTTTTACTCAAATACTATGAGGTTTTGTTGAGAAAGCAAAGCTTCCTTGATCTCACTCTTCTTAGCAACTAGTAAACTCTCTTTTTCTTCATCTTTTTCTCTCTCCTTTTTCTTTCCTCTTTTGCTTTCTTTTTCTCCATCTTTTGAATCCCTCATTTTTTTATCATTCTCATTTTCACTCTCTTCTTTTTGTTTCTCTTTCTTTTTCAGACACTCTTTTGTTTTCTCTCAAAATCTGATCTTGCAAAATCTGTTTGGTGTCATCGGATTGAGAGTTTTGGATTCCCCTCGTAGCACAAAAGAGTAACGATTTTGGAATCCATCATGTGTTACATGCCTATCAAACTGCCATGGTCTCCCCAGCAATATGTGGCATGCTTTCATTGGCACAATATCACAAATAACCTCATCTTTGTACCTTCCAATTGAAAACAATACCTTCACTTGCTTGGTCACCTTAAACTCGCCACACTCATTCAACCATCGAAGCTTGTATGGACGGTGATGCTTGATAGTAGGTAGACTTAATTGTTGAACCAATTCAGTACTTGCCATATTGCAACAACTACCACCATCAATAATCATGCTACATACCTTTCCTTGAACTTGGCATCGTGTATGGAACAAGTTTTCTCTTTGGCAATTGCCTTCCTCCATCATATGGGCACTAAGAGATCTTCTAGTAACAAACAACTCTCCTTCTTCGGCATACTCTCCATCACCATCTTCTTGTGATGATTCCTCTTTCTCGGTGCTTTCTCCTTCGGTTTCCAACTCTCCATAGTTGTTGAAGATCATTGTACGTCGATTAGGACACTCACTTGCTATGTGCCCTCTCCCTTGGCACTTGAAACACTTTATATCATGGTTTCTTGAAGAACTAGGCTCGGGTTGTACCTTTTTGCTAGCAACTTTGTCACCATGTTTAGGATCGGTCTCCTTGAATTTCGATGTGGAAGGGGTGTCTTTCTTGGGGTTGTTCTTCCATGGGCGGAATGTAGATGAGTTAGAACTCCTCCGCATAAGTCCTCTCCGCTTGAGTTATTGTTCAACCTTGATGGATTGGTGTACCATCTCTGCAAGTTCTACATAGTGGTGCATCTCCACAACATCAGCGATGTCACGATTGAGCCCATGCAAGAAACGAGCTATAGTTGCTTCATCGTCCTCTATGATGTTAGTTCGAATCATAGCAATCTCCATCTCTTTGTAGTACTCATCAACACTTTTAGAACCTTGAGTAAGACGTTGGAGCTGGTTGTGAATCCCACGACGATAATAGGATGGAACAAACCTCATTCTCATGATTGCTCTCATCTCTTCCCATGTTGTGTAGGACGTTCACCATTCCTAACCCTTTCCTTTTGCATCTGATCCCACCAAACAAGAGCATAATCGGTAAACTCAAGGGCTGCGAGTTTGACCTTTTTACTCTCTGAGTAGTTGTGGCATGAAAAGATTTGCTCAACACGCATCTCCCATTCCAAATACGCTTCGGGATCACTCTTTCCTTTAAATGAAGGAATTGTGACCTTAACTCCTCCTAGGCCACCATCTTCATCTCTAGGCCGTCTCGGTCTATCTCTTGGTCTATTTACTCTCCTTGGCCGGAAGTCCTCATATTCATCTTCACCACTTGGATCCTCCAAATACTCATTATGAACATGATGTTGAGGCCGTGGATTGGGGTTTGTCTTTGATTGGTAACTCTTGGACCGGCAACTTGATCCTCCATTTGATCCAATCTTTCATGAAGTCCTTCCAACTTACGGTCAAGCAACTTCTCAAGGTGGCTCACCAAGGCTTGCATATGGAATGCATCGACTCCGCCTCGTAGTGTTTCTCCCGAGATGTTGTCATCACTTCCTTCAACAACTCCTTTATCTTGATTTTCTGCCATTTAATAAATTATAGGAATGTCACCAAATCCTTGCCACACTCTTTTTTTCTCTCTTTTATTTTTCCACTCGTGTTTCACTCTTTTATTTTTCCACTTGTGTTTCACTCCTCACTTAATAAGCTCACAACTCTTGACTCTCAATGATAGTCTCACTACACTCAACACTCTCTAATCTAAAATTTATGAAACTCGATGCTTTTATCTAGCGACTCAGAAACAAATGCCAATTATTTCCTTAACCAAGTATGTGTAGATGGACGATTCAAACTTACCCGTAGCAAGAGAATGGTCTGAAGAAGCATAGCTAGGAAACAATAACACAATCTGATTTTTCTTTGTTTTGTTTTTTTTCCTTTCAAATGGCCTCCTTTTTTTTCACTTTTGTACTCTTTTTTTTTTGCCTTCTTGTTTTTTTTTTTGAACGAATTTTTCTTCATTTTTTTTTGCTGCTCCTTTGTTTTTTTTTCGAGCTTTTCTCTTTTTTTTTTTGTTTCTTTTGTAGAGATAAAACTAAAGATAACAATGGGGTACGGAAGCTTGGTGGTGGAAGATCAAAGATAGGTGGAACTTGGGAACCTACCGTGTCAACCGAAGGCTCTAATACCACATGATATGGTATTGACCCTGGGTGGCCCGATCTTCACGACGTAGGCTTGAAATGGATAAAGAGGTTCGTGACCTGAGAAATGCAAATAGCCAACCAACGTTATATGAACGTGACCTGCTACTTAGAATATTCAACCAACCAGAACACAAGTCAACCAATCCACACAATGACACACTTGGGTCGAGCACGAATTGGGGGCTTTGTGAATTTGAATCACCAACCTAATATGCTAGATTGACAAAGTAAAGGTTTCACTAAAGCTGAAAATAGGATATAAACTGTCACACCCCAAACAATAATACAATTTATTACCGCTTAACGTTACACATTAACAACATAACTTTTATAGATAACATGAACCAGTTCACAGTTGGTTATATAACATACTCTATCAGCTTAAATAGCAAAGTATTTGCTCATCTATAACATTTATACATCTCTGTTTCACATATGGCAGCATAGACTATTATAACATGTTCACAAGCCATCTTCACTTCTTTATATGTTGTTAACAATCTCAAAATCTCTGACTTCTATCCTATTGACTTGTGAGGAGAACACTGCATACTGGCCCGACCTGACTTTGTAAGCACAATGTGGATCTATTCCTCGAGAGTGGACACGACCAAAATCTATGCCTGAAAAATGTTTGCAGAGGAGTGAGCCTGCAACTTAATAAGTAGACAACCGACACAATCTATACATGTAATTTGGGTTAATGTAAACCAAACATTAGCACATCATATATAAAACAATCAAAATATCAATTCCAGCATTTCCAATTTATTCACCAGTAAGCAACTCATAGAAAGATAATCAAACACGTTAATACCTAGCCTGCTTACAAGAAAGTGATATAGTGTATTTCTCCATCAACTCAATCTCACCAATCATCGCATTATGTTAAGTGAATCCCCCTTGGTATGCCACACAGGCTAGTTTGCCCACACAGGCTGATTTGCCCACAGGCTAGTTTTTGCCACACAGGCTCGTTTTGCCACACAGGCTAAGTTGCCACACAGGCTAAGTTGCCACACAGGCTGAGTTGCCACACAGGCTCGTTTAGATCACCAAGGGGTATCACATAATAGTTATACTCGGTTTCCAAAACTCCCTCATTTCCCCATATCACCGTTCTTGTAAGCAGCTAGTCACACAAGACAACATAACATCACAAATTCATTTATGAGCATCAATAAACTCGTAGAGTATGGAACATACACTTTCTTGACTTATTTTCCACCACATATCACCTTCAGTGATAAAGCATCAAATCAATCATACATCAGAGTAATTCATTTTCAACACCATTCATACGTTAAGATAATATCAAGAGATAAAATGGTTCACATTTAAATAACTCTAATCGTGTGTACTTACCTTGCTTTCATGAACTAAGCATTCAACTCAAACCATCCATCAATTCTAACATCCTCATAAGTTACTATAAGCACAATCATAGACTCACATATAAATATTATCACAATGATCAAGAGGAGCATATATATAGACAGTGTTAATCATCTACTTACATATAGGTATCATCAAGAAGAAAACGAGCATATATAGATGGTGCTAATCATCTACTTACAAATGTTACCGATCGCCGATGGGCTTAATTCGTGGTGTGAGTTTTTCCCAATGGATCCAGCTCCTAATCATATTCCAAATATATTTATTTAATATAAATAGATTCAGCAATGGAAATCAAAAGAATGAATACTTATGTCTATATTAATCAATCTCTTCTAAACAGAACTGACAAACACTTCTGTCCTATTTTACAAGTTTTCAACAGGACCAACGTATAGATGATATCAGTATGAATTTTACTACAATTATTCCTCTTTGTCTCTAGTTTCATATCCAACAAGAATCATACGAATTGGATCAGTATATAATGAGTTATTCAAGTTTTAATACAACCTGTTCTGTACTGTCACAGATTCGGTTATACTACTTCAAAATTCTATAAAAATTCACACAACCGTTATAAAGTCCTGATATTCTCACAATATGACATAATATATGTCTAGTTTCATTATAAATAAGAAAAACACAATTTCAACCTTTATATCTCAAGTTATAAGCTTTTTAGTACACCTTGTCTGATTTCCCTCAGAATCAGGGCAACAGAATGTCTCCCTATTTTTACCAATTAAAACGATGGATTTAGCTTCTGCCAAAAACTAGAAAGTTATAGAGGACATCCTAAATTTTCATAGACACCAAGATCCCCAATTTTGGACCGATAAAACTCAAGATTTACCCGAAAAACAGAGACTGTTCGGACAGATTGTTCCCTGCTTCTACTCTTTCAACTTAATCAATTTGTTTTTCTTTAAATCCAACTCAAACACCACCTCCTACACGAATTTAGACAATAAATAAGAACCAGAACTTACCAAATCAGTGGTGCCACTTCCTAAGATTGCTGAAAATGGAGAAACACAAATTCTTTCCTTCTTCTTTCTTCTTCTTTCTTTCTCTCCCTCTTTTCTTTCACCGCCTCCCCCTCTTTCTTTTGTTGTTTCTTCCAGATTCTATATCCTTCTATATGCTTCTAAACTAATATTTATCTATATATATGTATATAAGAGTCTAGTTATGTGTCTAGATATGTAGGTGTACACATAAGTAGGTCTATATAGGTATACAAATATTATATTAAAAGACATGTTGATAAGGTTACTTTTATTTTTGTCTTGAAGTGTAGTAATCTATAGATATACATTTATATATTATAAAATGCTACTATTTCATATGTGGTATTAAGATTTTATTTATTTTCCCCCACATCTATACAAGTATAAATTTTGACTTCCACATTCCTATTATACAAATATCCATACGTCTATAATAATTTATTTCTTCTTTTAAATTATCTCTTTAGAATTATTATATAAATCAACACAACATATATCCACTTTCTTGTGCTAATAATGGAGAATTCTGTACAAGAAATTTGGGGCGTTACATAAACTCTCCAAAATTATGAGAACTCTCTCAATATTTCTTAAACTTGGAAAACTCTTGGTTCTTCCCGCTTGCATGCTGATACATCCCTTTTATTGGCCTAAAACACTTCCAAATTGACCACACATATCCCCAAGTGACTCCTTGGTGGATGTACATTCAATAATTAGTCAAAATATGACTAAAAAACTATGCATTCTTGGTCAAAAACGAGTAAAAGTTATGGTCTTCCATGTGAATCCGAAAATTGGTACATTGTATGTAATAAATGCACTTTGAATGTGATTAATAAGTCTTCTTTGACCACTTGGCTGCACTTGGATGAATTTGGGCTCTTATTATGGGCTTCCTTGGGCTTGAATTATTGAAATTAAGCACTCATGTTGGGCCTCCAATTGTGACTTGAATCCCATTAGCAAATATTAAGTTGATTGGGCTTGAATTGCTTCTTGCATTCTCTTCAACATTCCTCTTGTCAGTGGCCCACTTCCAATGGTTAAGTCTTGGTAAATTGATCTTGAATTTCTTTAGCTCGTTGGAAGCCCTCGGTGTTCTCATCACACTTTTATCTTTCCCATACCGAAGGCTTGGTGAACCTTCGTGATCAATCGTACTTCCGAATATATGCCTAATACTCAACACAATAGTAGGAAACACTTGTGTTTCTAGTCCTTATCATTGACTGATAGATGACTCCTTTCTGGCTACAAATATAATCATATTGACTCTAATAATCAATATTAAATCCACTCTTCGATTATACGACTAGAACTTCATCTTATTCAACCTAAAAATCTACTAGAACTATATTTAGAACACTCTTTTGAGCCATGGACTCAGCTTTGTACATTTGCACAATGAGACACTCCTTTAAACAAAATTTAGACACTAATGCACTTTTATCTTTCCCATATCGAGGGCTTGGTGAACCTTCGTGATCAATCGTACGTCCGAATATATGTCTAATACTCAACACAATAGTAGGAAACACTTGTGTTCTTATTCCTTATCATTAACTGATAGATGACTCATTTCTGGCTACAAATATATTCGCATCAACTCTAATAATCAATATTAAATCCACTCTTCGATTATACGACTAGAACTCCATCTTATTCAACCTATAAATGCACTAGGACTACATTTAGAACACTCTTTTGAGCCATGGACTCAGGTTTGTACATTTGCGCAACGACAAACTCCTTTAAACAAATTTAGACACTAATGCACTTTTATCTTTGTCATGTCGAGGGCTTGGTGAACCTTCGTAATCAATTGTATATCCGGATACATGCCTAATACTCAACACAATAGTAGGAAACACCTTGTGTTTCCAGTCCTTATCATTGACTGATAGATGACTCATTTCTGGCTATAAATATATTCGTATCAACTCTAATAATTAATATTAAATCCACTCTTCGATTATACGACTAGAACTCCATCTTATTCAACCTAAAAATGCACTAGGACTACATTTAGAACACTCTTTTGAGCCACAGACTCAGCTTTGTACATTTGCGCAACGACAAACTCCTTTAAACAAATTTAGATACTAATGCACTTTTATGTTTGGCATGTCGAGGGCTTGGTGAACCTTCGTAATCAATCGTATGTCCGAATACATGCCTAATACTCAACACAATAGTAGGAAACACCTTGTGTTTCCAGTCCTTATCATTGACTGATAGATGAGTCATTTTCTGGCTATAAATGTATTCGTATTAACTTAATAATCAATATTAAATCCACTCTTCGATTATACGACTAGGGACTCCATCTTATTCAACCTAAAAATGCACTAGAACTACATCTAGAACACTCTTTTTAGTCATGGACTCAACTTTGTACATTTGCGCAACGACAAACTCCTTTAAAAAAATTTAGACATTAATGCACTTTTATCTTTGCCATATCGAGGTCTTCGTGAACTTTCGTGATCAATCTTACGTCCCGATACATGCCTAATACTTACTACAAGAGTAGGAAACACCTTGTGTTTCCAATCCTTATAATTTACTGATATATGACTCATTTCTGTCTATAAATTATATTCGCATCGACTCTAATAATCAATATTAAATCCACTCTTCGATTATACGACTAGAACTCCATCTTATTCAAACCTAAAATGCACTAGCACTATATTTAGAACACTCTTTTGAGCCATGGACTCAGCTTTGTACATTTGCGCAACGAGAAACTCATTCAAACAAATTTAGACACTAATGCACTTTATATTTCCCATATCGAGGGCTTGGTGAACCTTCGTGATCAATCGTACGTCCGGATATATGCCTAATACTCAACACAATAGTAGGAAACACTTGTGTTTCTAGTCCTTATCATTGACTGATCGATGACTCCTTTCTGGATACAAATATATTTGTATCGACTCTAATAATCAATATTAAATCCACTCTTCGATTATACGACTAGAACTCCATCTTATTCCACCTAAAAATGCACTAGGATTACATCTAGAACACTCTTTTGACCTATGGACTCAGCTTTGTACATTTGCGCAACGAAAAACTCCTTTAACAAAATTTAGACCTTAATGTACTTTTATCCTTGCCATATCGAGGTCTTGGTGAACCTTCGTGGTCAATCGTACCTCCGGATACATGCCTAATACTCATCACAATATAGTAAGAAACACTTTGTGTTTCCAATCCTTATCATTAACATATAGATAACTCATTTCTGGCTACAAATATATTCGTATCGACTCTAATAATCACTATTAATCCACTCTTTGATTATACGACTAGAACGCCATCTTATTCAACCTAAAAATGCACTAGGACTACATTCTAGAACACTCTTGTGAGCCATGGACTCAACTTTTTGTACATTTGCGCAATGACAAACTCCTTTAAACAAATTTCGATACTAATGTACTTTTATCTTTGCCATATCGAGGGCTTGGTGAACTTTTGTGATCAATCGTACGTCCGGATACATACTCCATACTCACCACAATAGTACGAAACACCTTGTGTTTCCAATTCTTATCATTAACTAATAGATGACTCATTTCTGGCTATAAATATATTCGTATCGACTCTAATTATCAATATTAAATCCACTCTTCGATTATACGATTAGAACTCCGTCTTACTCAACCAAAAAAGCACAAGTATGGCTGAAAATTCTCTGCAACCTCTCTCACGGCACTTCACACACTTCCCTCTCTCACAAAACACACCCATCACCTTCTTCCTCCACCGCCATTGAAGGAGGAACCGGCGAGGATGAAGCGGATCATTTTGCTGATTTGTGACGTGGGCACTACCCGCAAGCGATCCTCAACGTTGGAGGGGATCTTGAGAGTTTTCGAAAAGATTTCAATATGGCTGCATTTGCGTCTCTTGCAAAAAAGAATCATTGATGAGGGAGACTCTCATGGACTAGAAGCTTTGAAGCTTGTCAATGAATCATGGCAAGCACTATATGGCCCCCTCCCGCCGGAAGACTCTCGGTTTTCGGTGGCTCCACCAGCCCTTAAGCCCACCTCCGAGCATGAACTCACCCCATATCGCGTCCCTCTTGAGCCTAGACGTGCTAGGAGGAACATCCCTCACATTCCACCGGCGAACTCGCAGGTGACTCTTCAACTTCCACCGCCACCTGCTAGGGTTTTTGAGGCCAACCCTTTGATAGCTGAACATGGTGTCTCTTCACCTTCTTTGGGGGCTGTTGGAGGCCTTTTCACCTCCATTCCACATGCTGAAAACGTCCACAAATCAGGCTCACACTCGCCGGCTATTTGCTCCCTCCCCGCGCCACCGAATATGGAATCTCCTCCTCCGTCTTTGAGTGTTTAAACCAGCAGCTCCTCCTTCATACCTGGATGCTCTTAGACGCTGCTCCAGCAACCTTAAGCAAAGGAGCCCTCCCTTGCAGCCAAATAAGACTAATGGTTCACCCTTGGCCGCCATTGGAAATCAGCCTTCGACTTTTGATTCAGCACTTAGCTCACCCCCTCTCAACACTCTTGCTGGAACTCAAGGTAATCATGACTCCCCTTCCTCTTTCAAGCAAGATTCGCCCATCACTTTGGCTGCAAATAATACTCCGGTTGCCCCAGTTATTTAATGCTGATTCGCCGATTGCTTCGGGTCTTTGTATCGATCCATCTAAAGAACTTGATTCGGTTGCGCCGCCCTTGCCTTATTCTTCTTCTAACTGAATATTCCGAGTGGTTCGAATGTGTCGTTGGGGCTGAATGCTTGTAATGATTGCCTTTGCTACCTCTTGTGAGCTATCGAAAAAGAAGTCCTTGCGGTTTATTCCACCGGAATTCCAAAACGGAGAAGTGATTGTTAGACCCTCTCTTGGCATGATCAAAAATGGCTCTAAAACGATGGGAAACTACGGCGGTTGGATATCTACTTGGACGCAAGCCCCCTTTCTTCCCCTTCCGGGACTTCATTCATGCAAATTGGCCCGGTATCAAAGAAGTGACAGCCACCACCAATGGATTCTTCTTCTTTACATTTGAAAATGCTTCGGCTATGGATGAGATTATTGACAGCGGCCCTTGGCTCTTCCAAGTCAGCCCATTGTTCTTCAACGTTGGGAACCGGGAATGGTCTTAAGAAAGCAAAAGCCACACTTGCAGTTCCTGTTTGGATCCGCATTTGGCACCTTCCTATTGAAACTATGGACGGATGAAGGTTTGAGCACCATTGCTAGCGGTATCGGCAAACCACTTTACAGTGATGCTATCACAAAGGCATGCACGAGGCTGGATTTCGCTGGTGTATGCGTTATGCTTGATTATTCCTCTTCTCTTCCCAAGCACATTATCATCATGATCCCTTCAGAGGATGGATCGGAATCCCCATGCCGAATTGACATTGAATATGAATGGATTCCTCCTAAATGTCGCACATGTTGCTCCCTCGGCCACTCGGCCAAGGCTTGTCCTTCATTGAAGAAGCCGACAAAACAGCCGCCTGCTATCTACATTCCGAAACAAGTCCCTCCTCGGATCATGACCCCTGAGATTGCTCCGCTGAACACCATTCCAGAACAAGTGCTTTCAAAACCACCCGGTTGCCCCCCCCAACCCTCAGGCCTCATCTCCTGTGGACTCTCCAGCTTGCACTCTTGTGCATTCCCCAGCCCCTTCTGATCGCCCCCTCGGGCTTCCGCCGACGGCTTGACTCCTCTCGCCTGACGGGAACATTGAGAGCATCCCCACCCATAATCCATTTGATGCTCTCGGTGAGCTACCACTTGATGCTGATTTGACCTCTCCGGGCCCTAACAGACGCAGCCCGCCGCAAGGTTACAAATGATTAGAGCAGCCGCTTGGAACGTGCGGGGTCTTAACCGCCAAGACCACCAACAAGCTGTTGCTTCGCTTGTCCATGAATTTCGACTCCATCTTATTGGTCTCCTAGAAACAAGGGTCTCCCACCCCAATATTAAATCGAATAAAGGTACGCTTACTCCCCAATTGGAGTTGGTTTATTGACTATTCTGGGCCGGTAACCGTTTATGGATTGCGTGGAACAATTCTGAACTTTGATATTGATGTTGTTGACTCTGGACCCCAATTTGTGCATTGTCGCGTCACCATGCGTTGCTCGCATGATTCCTGCTTTATTACCTTTGCTTACGGTGCAAATGATTCTATCGCTCGCCGCGATCTCTGGTCTAAACTGTATGAACTCTCTTTATCTACTGTTGCTTTTCCTTGGCTTGTCCTTGGCGACTTCAATGCAGTTATTGACTTGAGTGAAGTCTGTGGTATTTCGGGGGACATCCGAATGGGTATGGAGGAATTTGGCAACTGTATCTCCTACTCCGGTTTACTTCACCTCCCCACCTCCGGTGCGCGCTTCACTTGGCATAATTGCAGTGACGGGGCACGCAGCCTTTGGAAGCGCCTTGACCGAGCTCTGGCTAACGATGATTGGATCTCCAAATGGCCTGGATCATCTGTTTTATGTTGCACTCCCCGGACTTCAGATCATTCTCCTCTTTGTTCTCCAGGGACATGCTCCTCCCCCCCCCGTCCACCATGTTCCGATTTGACAACTACCTTATTGCTTGTCATGGTTTTCTTTCGGAAGTTGGTAAGACTTGGGCTGCTCCTATTCATGGGACTTCTTTGTACTCAATCACGAGGAAACTTAAGCTCCTCAAACCTACTTTTCGTCGTATGAGGAAGGAAAAGGGTGACTTATCAGCCAATGTCAAAATGGCTACGGAATTCCTATCTATTGTGCAGACCCACTTGATCCGACTTCGGCACCAACCTCTCCTCCTGCAGATTGAGCGCCTGTGCAAAAATCCTTGTTGCTCGTGCTACCTTTCTCGAATTGGAAATGCTTAAACAAAGATCAAAAATGCTTTGGCTTAAAGGGGGTGATGATTGCTCGAAATTATTCTTCCGGAAAGTGGCTGCACGACGTTCAGCGCTTCGTGTCTTCCAAATCCACAATAATGACGGGACTCTTCTCACTTCTCCGAATGAGGTGCAGTCCGAATTCGTGAGCTTTATGAGCGCTTACTTGGGGGCCCTAGAAGACGATCCACTATCTCTCTGAGCCACTTGGTTCCTTTCCTTCGCTATTCTATCCCTGATGAGCTAACCTCTGGAATGACCCGACCGGTTACACACAGAGACATCAAATCGGCTCTCTTTGACATTCCGGATGATAAATCTCCTGCGTCCTGATGGCTTCTCATCTGCCTTCTTCAAAGCTGCTTGGCCCATTATTGGTGATGAATTTGTTGCTGCTGTTCGGGAATTCTTCTTCTCCGGTAGAATTCTTAAGCAAATCAATGCCACCATCATTACACTTGTCCCCAAAAGTTCAACTCCCGGGGTTTGTGAACGACTTTCGCCCAATCTCTTGCTGTAATATCCTCTACAAGGTCATCTCTAAGATCATTGTTCAGCGCATCAAGCCAGTCCTTGAAACACATTATCAGCCCGTCACAAAATGCCTTTGTTCCTGGAAGAAGAATTTCAGACAACATCCTTCTTGCCCAAGAACTATTCAGCGGGTACAACCGGAAAAAATGGTCCCCCCAGAGCCGCAATTAAAGTTGACCTTCGGAAAGCTTTTGACTCTCTCGAGTGGGACTTTATTATTGCTGTACTTCGACTATTCCAATTCCCAGATATCCTCATTACATGGATTGAGGAATGCATTACCACCACTTCATTCTCCATCTGCCTTAACGGTGAGCCCCCACGGATTTTTTCAAGGTAGTAGGGGGACTTCGACAGGGAGATCCACTCTCCCCCTACCTCTTCGTCTTATGCATGGAAGTCTTTCATCTCCAGCTCCAAAAAATCCATTGCTGAAAAACCCTTTGCATTCCACCCGCAATGCAAGGAACTTGGCCTCCTCTGTCTCTCCTTTTGCTGATGACCTTATCCTCTTTTGCCGTGCGGAAGCCCCCTCGATCCAGGTTTTCAGCGATGCCCTGGAATGGTTATCTATTGCCTGAGGCCTTCAGGTGAACCGTGACAAAAGTCAACTTATCCTCTCCAAGTCAGCTGAACCCCTGCGCCCAGATCTCCATCATATTCTTGGTTTTCAAGCTGGAGTTCTCCCCTCTCAAATACCTTGGTCTTCCCCTCCTGCACTCCCGTCTCACTTTACATAACTGTCAACCTTTGCTCCAAAAGATTGACAAGCGTATCGCGGGCTGGGCGGGTATTCCCCTCTCTTTTGCAGGAAGAGTCCAACTCATTAAATCGGTCCTCTCTTCTCTTCACACCTATTGGAGCTCGGCGTTCTTCCTTCCAAAAGAAGTCATTAAAATTATCGAGAAGAAATTCCGTAAATTCTTATGGCAAGGGCATTCTGATAGCGGTTATGCAAAAGTTGCTTGGGATCAAGTGTGTCGGCCAAAAGATGAGGGAGGTCTTGGAATTCGACCTATTGCTCCGTTAAACCAATCCCTTATGATCCGGCATTTATGGGATGTCCTTCAGCGCTCCCCCCACTCAATTTGGGCTCAATGGATTTGGCAATATCGACTTAGGAAAGCAACTATTTGGACCATCTCCCCGACTATTGGGTCTTGGAGTTGGCGTAAAATGATTCGACTTCGTCATTTCCTACTGAATGGGGTTCGTTTTCAGATTGGGTTGGACCCTCAATTCCAACTTTGGCAGGACCCTTGGCACCCCCTGGGTGTTCTCATTCACCGGTTCCCACGGGGGTCCCGCCATCACCGGCATCCCACTTGATGCATCTTTGGGGTCTGTCATCCGATCGGGGCAATGGAACTGTTCTATCATAAATTTTGAGCTTTTTGATGTCTTGGCTGCTCTCCCTCAGATCTCCCCTGGACCATCTCGGATTCTTTGGAGCTCCCCTTAACGGTACACTCTCTAACTCGGACGCTCTAAGCATCTTCCAACCCCCCGGACCCGAAGGTGGAATGGTCTTCCTTATTCCATGGCCCTTTCCGCATTCACCGAAATCTTTTTATTCTGTGGCTTGCTATTAGAGAGCGTCTCTCTACCATGGATAAGCCTTGGTGCCCACCGATTCTTGGGAGTGCGTCCTCTGTAACTCTGGAATGGCTGAGAGCCACGCTCACCTCTTCTTTCGAATGCACTTTCTCCCGGAGATGCCTTTCCCTCCTTAGACAGCATACCAAAATCCAATGGCCTCATCCTTCGTGGAGTTTAGGCATCAGATGGGCCTCCATTCGATGGCGCGGGAAACATCTCATTAACGCAGCATACCGTGCCACCCTTGCCTCGCTTGTTTATCACATTTGGCGTAAGCGTAATACTCGTAGATTCCAAAACTCCTCCCTTTCAGTCAATGCTTTGGTGGATCTTGTTCTTGAGCAGGTACGCACACGCATCTGCGGAGATGACTTTGAAGCCCACGCTTCAAACTTTTGCCCTCTTCCGCCTTTGGCGTATCCCATGGAGCCACCCTGTTGAATAATGCTGGTTCTTGTTGATTGTTGATTGTTGTTGACTGTTGATTGCTGCTTTTGGGGCTGACTTGCTGTTATTTCCCCTTGTTGTTTTTGGGCCGGCTTGCTGCCGTGATTGTTCTGTTCTTTTGTTTCATTTGCCAGTGATTCCGATTTGGAATGGCTTGTTGCTTGTGGTTCCTCTTTTGCCCTTGTTGGGATTGGCTTGTAGTTGTTGCTTTGTGCCCAGGATCGCTGAACCTCTGTTGCCTTCCTGGAAGCACTCTCCGGACAGGGCGGTTTTGCCTTTGTCATTATTGTAATCACTCCTTTTATTTATGAAATTTACATTTACCTAAAAAATAAAAAATAAATAAATAAATAAATATGCACTAGAACTACATCTAGAACACTCTTTTGAGCCATGGACTCAGTTTTGTACATTTGCGCAACGAAAAACTCCTTCAACCAAATTTAGACATTAATGCAATTTTATCTTTTGCCATATCGAGGTCTTGGTGAATCTTTCTTGATCAATCGTACGTCCGGATACATGCCTAGCACTCACCATAATAGTAAGAACGCTTGTGTTTCCAATCCTTATCATTAACAGATGACTCATTTCTGGTTACAAATATATTCGTATCGACTCTAATAATCAATATTAAATCTACTCTTCGATTATAAGACTAGAACTCCATCTTATTCAACCTAAAAATGCACTAGGATTACATCCAGAACACCTTGTGAGCCATGGACTCAGCTTTTGTACATTATCGCAACAACAAATTCCTTTAAACAAATTTAGACACTAATGCACTTTTATCTTTGCCATATCGAGGGCTTGGTGAATGATGTGAACATCGAGGGCATCCAACGAGCTAAAAAAATTCAAGATCAATTGGACCAAGACTTAACCATTGGACGTGGGCCAATGACAAGAGGAAGATTGAAGAGAATGCAAGAAAGCAATTCAAGTCCAATCCAACTTAATATTTGCTAATGGGATCAAGTCACAGTTGGAGGCCCAACATGAGTGCTTAATTTCAATAATTCAAGCCCGTGGAAGCCCATAATAAGAGCCCAAATTCGTCCAAGTGTAGCCAAGTGGTCAAAGAAGACTTCTTAATCACATTCAAAGTGCATTTATCACATACAATGCACCAATTTTCGGATTTACATGGAAGACCATAACTTTTACTCGTTTTTTGACCAAGAATGCATAGTTTTTAGTCATATTTTGAGTAATTATTGAATGTACATCCACCAAGGAGTCACTTGGGGATATGTGATCAATTTGAAAGTGTTTTAGGCCTATAAAAGGCATGTATCAGAATGCAAACGGGAAGAACCAAGAAGATATCCAAGTTTAAGAAATATTAAGAGACTTCTCATATTTTGGAAAGTTTATATCCTATTTTCAGCTTTAGTGAAACCTTGCTTTGTCAATCTAGCATATTAGGTTGGTGATTCAAATTCACAAAGCCCCCAATTCGTGCTCGACCAAAGTGTGTCGTTGTGTGGATTGGTTTACTCGTGCTCGTGGTTGGTTGAATGTTCTAAGTAGCAGGTCACGTTCCATATAACGTTGGTTGGCTATTTGCATTCCCCAGGTCACGGACCCTTTTTATCCATTGCAAGCCTACGTCGTGAAGATCGGGCCACCCATGGTCAATACCATATCAGAGAACCTTTGTGATCAATCGTACGTTCGCATACATGCCTAATACTCAACACAATAGCAGGATAAACCTTGTGTTTTCAATCCTTGTCATTGACTGAATAGATGACTCATTTCTGGCTATAAATATATTCGTATCGTCTCTAATAATCAATATTAAATCCACTTTTCGATTATACGACAAGAACTCCATCTTATTCAACCTAAAAATGCACTACAACTACATCTAGATCATTCTTGTGAGCCATAGACTTAGCTTTTGTACATTTGCGCAACGGCAAACTTTATTAAACAAATTTAGACACTAATGCACTTTTTGTCATTGCCATATCGAGGGCTTGGTGAACTTTCGTGATCAATCGTACGTCTGGATACATACCTAATACTCAACACAATAATAGGAAACACTTTGTGTTTCCAGTCCTTATCATTGACTAATAGATGACTCATTTCTGGCTATAAATATATTCGTATCGACTCTAATAATACATATTAAATCCACTCTTTGATTATACGACTAGAACTCCATCTTATTCAACCTAAAAATGCAATAGGACTACATCTAGAACACTCTTTTGAGCCATGGACTCAGCTTTGTACATTTGCACAACGAAAAACTCCTTTAAGCAAATTTAGACATTAATGCACTTTTATCTTGTCATATCGAGGTCTTGGTGAACCTTCGTGATCAATCGTACGTCCAGATACATGCCTAATACTCAAACAATAGAAGGAAACACCTTATGTTTCCAGTCCTTATCATTAAATGATAAATTATTCATTTCTGGCTATATAGATATATTCGTATCGACTCTAATAATTAATAGTAAATCCACTCTTCGATCATGCGACTAGGACTCCATTTTATTGAACCTAAAAATGCACTACGACTACATCTAGAACATTCTTGTGCCATGGACTCAGCTTTTGTACATTTGCGCAATGACAAACTCCTTTAAACAAATTTAGACACTAATGCACTTTTATCTTTGCCATATCGAGGGCTTTGTGAACCTTCGTGACCAATCGTACGTCCAGATACATATCTAATATTCAACACAATAGTAGGAAACACCTTGCGTTTCCAGTCCTTATCATTGACTGATAGATGACTCATTTCTAGCTACAAATATATTCGTATCGACTCTAATAATCAATATTAAATCCACTCTTGGATTATACGACTAGAACTCCTTCCTATTCAACCAAAAAATGCACTAGGACTACGTCTAGAACACTCTTGTAAGCCATAGACTCAGCTTGCTACATTTACGCAACGACAAACTCCTTTAAACAAATTCAGACACTAATGCACTTTTATCTTTTGCATATCGAGGGCTTTGTGAACCTTCGTGACCAATCGTACGTCCGGATACATGCCTAATACTCAACACAATAGTAGGAAACACCTTGTGTTTCCATTCCTTATCATTAACTAATAAATGACTCATTTCTAGCTATAAATATATTTGTATCAACTCTAATAATCAATATTAAATCCACTCTTCGATTATACGACTAAAACTCCATCTTATTCAACCTAAAAATGCACTAGGGCTACATCTAGAACACTCTTGTGAGCTATGGACTCAGCTTTTGTACACTTGCGCAACGACAAACTCCTTTAAACAAATTTAGACACTAATGCACTTTTATCTTTGCCATATCGATGGCTTGGTGAACTTTCGTGATCAATCGTACGTCCGGATACATGCCTAATACTCAACACAATAATAGGAAACACCTTTTGTTTCCAGTCCTTATTATTGACTGATACATGACTCATTTCTGGCTATAAATATATCTGTATCGACTCTAATAATCAATATTAAATCCACTCTTCGATTACACGATTAGAACTCCATCTTATTCAACGTAAAAAATGCACTAGGACTACATCTAGAACACTCTTTTGAGCCATGGACTCAGCTTTTGTACATTTGAAGCAACGACAAACTCCTTTAAACAAATTTAGACACTAATGCACCTTTATCTTTCCCATATCGAGGGCTTGGTGAACCTTCGTGACCAATCGTACGTCCGGGTACATGCCTAATACTCAACACAATAGTAGAAAAACACTTTGTGTTTCCAGTCCTTATTATTAACTGATCAATGACTCATTTTTGGCAATAAAAATACTCGTATCGACTCTGATAATCAATATTGAATCCACTCTTCGATTATACGACCAGGACTCTGTCTTATTCAACCTAAAAATGCACTAGGATTACATTTAGAGCACTCTTGTGAGCCATGGAATCAGCTTTTGTACATTTGCGCAACGACAAACTCCTTTAAACAAATTAGACACTAATGCACTTTTATTTTTGCCATATCGAGGGCTTGGTGATCAATCGGACGTCTTGATACACGCCTAATACTCAACACAATAGTTGGAAACACCTTGTGTTTCCAGTCCTTATCATTGACTGATAGATGACTCATTTCTGGCTACAAATATATTCGTATTGACTCAAATAATCAATATCAAATCAACTCCTCGCTTATACGACTAGAACTCCATCTTATTCAACCTAAAAATGCACTAGGACTACATCTAGAAAACTCGTTTGAGCCATGGACTCTGCTTTGTACATTCGCGCAATGAGCAACTCCTTTAAACAAATTTAGACACCAATGCACTTTTGTCTTTGCCATATCGAGGGCTTGGTGAACCTTCATGATCAATCGTATGTCCGGATACATGCCTAATACGCAACACAATAATACGAAGCACTTGTATTTCTAGTCCTTATCATTGACTAATAGATGACACTTTTCTGACTATAAATATATTCGTATCGACTCTAATAATAAACATTAAATCCACTCTTCGATTATACGACTAGAAATCCATCTTATTCAACCTAAAAATGCACTAGGACTACATTAGAACACTCTTTTGAACTATGGACTTAGCTTTGTACATTTGCGCTACGACAAACTCCTTTAAATATATTTAGACACTAATGCACTTTTATCTTTGCCATATGGAGGGCTTGGTGAACCTTCCTGATCAATCATTCATCCGGATACATGCCTAATACTCAAAACAATAGTAGGAAACACCTTGTGTTTCCAATCCGTATCATATACGAATAGATGACTCATTTCTAGCTATAAATATATTCGTATCTACTCGAATAATCAATATTAAATCCACTCGTTGATTATACGACTAGAACTAGATATTATTCAATCTAAAAATCCACTACGACAACATATAGAACACTCTTGTGAGCCATGGACTTAGCTTTTGTACATTTGCGGAACGACAAACTCCTTTAAAAAAATTTAGACACGTATACACTTTTATCTTTGCCATATCGAGGTCTTGGGGATCAATCTTACGTCCGGATACATGCCTAATACTCAACACAATAGTAGGAAATACTTGTGTTTCCAGTCCTTATCATTAACTGATAGATGAGTCATTTCTAGCTATAAATATATTCGTATCAACTCGAATAATCAATATTAAATCCACTCTTTGATTATACAACTAGAAGTAGATATTATTCAACCTAAAAATGCACTAGGACTACTACATCTAGAACACTCTTGTGAGCCATAGACTCAGCTTTTGTACATTTGCGCAACAACAAACTTCTTTAAACAAATTCAGACACTAATGCACTTTTATCTTTTTCATATCGAGGGCTTTGTTAACCTTCGTGACCAATCGTACATCCGAATACATGCCTAATACTCAACACAATAGTAGGAAACACCTTGTGTTTCCATTCCTTATCATTAACTAATAAATGACTCATTTCTGGCTATAAATATATTCGTATCAACTCTGATAATCAATATTAAATCCACTCTTCGATTATACGACCAGAACTCCATCTTATTCAACATAAAAATGCACTAGGGCTACATCTAGAACACTCTTTTGAGCCATGGACTCAACTTTGTGCATTTGCGCAACGATAAACTCCTTTAAACAAATTGAGACACTAATGCCCTTTTATCTTTGTCATATTCAAGGCTTGGCGAACCTTCATGATCAATCGTACGTTCGGATACATGTCTAAAACTCAACACAACAGTAGGAAACACCTTGTATTTCCAGTCCTTATCATTAACTGATAAATGACTCATTTATGGCTATAAATACATTTGTATCGACTCTAATAATTAATATTAAATCCACTATTCGATTATACGACTAGGACTCAATCTTATTGAACCTAAAAATGCAATAGGACTACATCTAGAACATTCTTTTGGGCCATGGACTCAGATTTTGTACATTTGTGCAACCACAAACCCCTTTAAACAAATTTAGACACTAATGGACTTTTATCTTTGCCATATCAAGGGCTTGGTGAACCTTCATGATCAATCGTACGTCCGGGTACATGCCTAATTCTCAACACAATAGTAGAAAACACCTTGTGTTTCCAGTCCTTATCATTAAGTGACAAATTACTCATTTCTGGCTATAAATATATTCATACCGCTCTAATTATCAATATCAAATCCACTCTTCGATTATACGACTAGGACTCCATCCTATTCAACCTAAAAAATGCACTAGGACTACATCTAGAACACGCTTGTGAGCCATAGGTTCGGCTTTTGTACATTTGCGCAATGACAAACTACTTTAAACATATTTAGACACTAATGCACTGTTACCTTTGCCATATCGAGGGCTGGGTGAACCTTCGTGATCCATTGTACGTCCAAATACATTCCTAATACTCAAAACAATAGTAGGAAACATCTTGTGTTTAATGTCCTTATCATTAACTTATAAATGACTCATTTCTGGCTATAAATATATTCATATCGACTCGAATAATCAATATTAAATCCACTCTTCGATTATACGACTAGGAGTCTATCTTATTCAACCTAAAAATGCACTAGGACTACATCTAGAAACACTGTTGTGAGCCATGGGCTCGGCGTTTGTACATTTGAGCAACGACAAACTCTTTTAAAACAAATTTAGACACTAACGCACATTTATCTTCGCCATGTCGAGGGCTTGGTGAACCTTCGTGATCAATCGTACGTCTGGATATATGCCTAATACTCAACATAATAGTAGGAAACACAATGTGTTTCCAGTCCTTATCATTGACTTATAGATGACTCATTTCTGGCTATAAATATATTTGTATCGAGTCTAATAATCAATATTAAATCCACTCTTATACGACTAGGAGTCCATCTTATTCAACCTAAAAATGCACTAGGACTATATCTAGCACACTCCTGTGAGCCATGGACTCAGCTTTTGTACATTTGCGCAACGACAAACTCTTTTAAACAAATTTAGACACTAATGCACTTTTATCTCTGCCATATCGAGGGCTTGGTGAACCTTTGTGATCAATCGTACGTCCGGATACATGCCTAATACTCAACACAATAGTGGAAAACAACTTGTGTTTCCAGTCCTTATCATTGACTGATAGATGACTCATTTCTGGCTATAGTATATTCGTATCGACTCTAATAACCAAGATAAATTATTCAAGCTAAAATGCAATAGGACTGAAAAAATGACTAGGAAAAAGAGACAAAATTCTCTCCTCCCTCTCTCACACTACCTCTCCTCACAACACACCATCATTTTGCGCAACGAAAAACTCCTTTAAGCAAATTTAGACATTAATGCACTTTATCTTTGCCATATTGAGGTGTTGGTGAACCTTCGTGATGAATCGTATGTCCGGGTACATGCCTAATACTCACCACAATAGTAGGAATGCCTTGTGTTTCCAATCCTTATCATTAACTGATAGATGCCTCATTTCTGGCTACAAATATATTCGTATCAACTCTAATAATCAATATTAAATCCACTCTTCGGTTATACGACTAGAACTCCATCTTATTCAACCTAAAAATGCACTAGGACTACATCTAGAACACTCTTTTGAGCCATGGACTCAGCTTTGTAAATTTGCGCAACGAAAAACTCCTTTAACCAAATTTATACATTAATGCACTTTTATCTTTGCCATATCGAGGTCTTGGTGAACCTTCGTGGTCAATCGTACGTCCGGATACATGCCTAATACTCACCACAATAGTAGGAAACACCTTGTTTTTTCAATCCTTATCATTAACTGATAGATGACTCATTTCTGGCTACAAATATATTCGTATCGACTCTAATAATCAATATTAAATCCACTCTTCGGTTATACGACTAGAACTCCATCTTATTCAACCTAAAAATGCACTAGGACTGCATCTAGAACACTCTTTTGAGCCATGGACTTAGTTTTGTACATTTCCGCAACGACAAACTCCACTAAAAAACAAATTTAGACATTCATGCACTTTCATCTTCTCCATATCGAGGGCTTGGTGAACGTTCGTGATCAATCGTACATCCGGATACATGCCTAATACGCAACACAATAGTAGGAAACACTTGTATTTTCAGTCCTTATCATTGATTGATAGATGGCTCATTGGCTATAAATATATTCGGGTCGACTCTAATAATCAATATTAAATCCACTCATCGATTATACGACTAATACTCCATCTTATTCAACCTAAAAATGCACTTGGACTACATCTAGAACACTCTTATGGGCCATGGATTCAGCTTTGTACATTTGCACAACGAGCAACTCCTTTAAACAAATTTATACACTAATACACTTTTATTTTTGCCATATCGATTTCTTGGTGAACCTTCGTGATCAATCGTATATCCGGATACATGCCTAATACTCAACACAATAGTAGGAAACACTTGTGTTTCCAGACCTTATCATTGACTGATAGATGACTCATTTCTGGCTAAAAATATATTCGTATCGACTCTAATAATCAATATTAAATCCACTCTTCGATTATACGACTAAAACTCCATCTTATTCAACCTAAAAATGCACTAGGACTACATTTAACCATGGATTCAGCTTTGTACATTTGCGCAACGAGCAACTCCTTTAAACAAATTGCGACACTAATGCACTTTTATCTTTGCCATATCGAGGGCTTGTTGGACCTTCGTGATCAATCGTATGTCCGGATACATGCCTAATACTCAACACAATAGTAGGAAACACGTGTTTCCAGACCTTATCATTGACTGATAGATGACTAATTTCTAGCTGTAAAGATATTTGTATCGACTCTAATAATCAATATTATATTCGCTCTTCGATTATACGACTAGAACTCCATGTTATTCAACCTAAAAATACAGTAGGACTACACCTAGAACACTCTTTTGAGCCATGGACTCTGCTTTGTACATTTGCGGAACCTCAAACTCCTTTAAACAAATTTATACACTTTTGCACTTTTATCTTTGCCATATCGATTTCATGGTGAACCTTCGTGATCAATTGTATGTCGATACATGCCTATTACTCAACACAATAGTAGGAAACACATGTGTTTCCAGACCTTATCATTGACTGAGAGATGACTCATTTCTGATAAATATATTCGTATCGACTCTAATAATCAATATTAAATCCACTCTTTGATTATACGACTAAAACTCCATCTTATTCAACCTTAAAATGCACTAGGACTACATCTAGAACACTCCTTTTGGCCATGGATTCAGCTTTGTACATTTGGGCAACGAGCAACTCCTTTAAACAAATTTAGACACTAATGCACTTTTATCTTTGCCATATCTAAGGCTTGGTGAACCTTCGTGATCAATCGTATGTCCAGTTACATGCCTAATACTCAACACAGTAGTAGGAAACACTTGTGTTTCCAGACCTTATCATTGACTGATAGATGACTAATTTCTGGCTATAAATATATTTGTATCGACTCTAATAATCAATATTATATCTACTCTTTGATTATACGACTAGAAATCCACCTTATTCAACCTAAAAATGCACTAGGACTACATCTAGAACACTCTTTTGAGCCACGGACTCAGCTTTGTAAATTTGCGCAGCGAAAAACTCCTTTAACCAAATTTATACATTAATGCACTTTTATCTTTCCCATATCGAGGTCTTGGTGAACCTTCGGGGTCAATCGTACGTCTGGATACATGCCTAATACTCACCACAATAGTAGGAAACACCTTGTTTTTTCAATCCTTATCATTAACTGATAGATGACTCATTTCTGGCTACAAATATATTCGTATCGACTCTAATAATCAATATTAAATCCACTCTTCGGTTATACAACTAGAACTCCATCTTATTCAACCTAAAAATGCACTAGGACTACATCTAGAACACTCTTTTGAGCCATGGACTCAGCTTTGTACATTTCCGCAACGACAAACTCTTCTAAAAACAAATTTAGACATTAATGCACTTTCATCTTTGCCATATCGAGGGTTTGGTGAATGTTCGTGACGAATCGTACATCCGGGTACATGCCTAATACGCAACACGATAGTAGGAAAACACTTATATTTTCAGTCCTTATCATTGATTGATAGATGGCTCATTTCTGTCTATAAATATATTCGGGTTGACTCTAATAATCAATATTAAATCCACTCCTAGATTATACGACTTAAACTCCATCTTATTCAACCTAAAAATGCACTTGGACTACATCTAGAACACTCTTATGGGCCATGGATTCAGCTTTGTACATTTGCGCAACGAAAAACTCCTTTAACAAAATTTACACATTAATGCACTTTTATCTTTGCCATATCGAAGTCTTGGTGAAGATTCGTGATCAATCGTACGTCTGGATATATGCCTAATACTCAACACAATAGAAAAAAACACCTTGTGTTTCCAGTCCTTATCATTAACTGATAGACAACTCATTTCTGGCTATAAATATATTCGTATCGACTCTAATAATCAATATTAAATCCACTCTTCGATTATACAATTAGAAATCCATCTTATTCTACCTAAAAATGCACTACGACTACATCTAGAACACTCTTGTGAGCCATAGACTCAGCTTTTATACATTTGCGCAACGCCAAACTCCTTTAAACAAATTTAAACACTAATGCACTTTTATCTTTGCCATATCGAGGGCTTGGTGAACCTTCATGATCAATCGTACATCCGAATGCATGCCTAATACTCAACACAATAGTAGGAAACACCTTGTCTTTTCAGTCCTTATCATTGACTGATAGATGACTCATTTCTGGATATAACTTTATTCGTATCGACTCCAATAATCAATATTAAATCCTCTCTTCGATTATACGTCTAGAAATCCATCTTATTCAACCTAAAAATGCACTAGGACTACATCTAGGACACTCTTTTGAGCCATGGACTCAATTTTGTACATTTGCGCAACGAAAAACTCCTTTAACCAAATTTAGACATTAATGCACTTTTACCTTTGCCATATCGAGGTCTTGATGAACCTTCATGATCAACCGTATGTCCGGGTACATGCCTAATACTCACCACAATAGTAGGAAACACCCTGTGTTTCCAATCCTTATCATTAACTGATAGATGACTCATTTCTGAATACAAATATATTCGTATCGATATAATCAATACTAAATCCACTCTTCGCTTATACGACTAGAACTCCATCTTATTCAACCTAAAGATGCACTAGGACTACATCTAGAACACTCTTTTGAGCCCTGGACTCAGCTTTTGTACATTTGCGCAACGACAAACTCCTTTAAACAAATTCAGACATTAATGCACTTTTATCTTTGCCATATCTCGCTTGGTGAACCTTCATGATCAATTCTATGTCCGGATACATGCCTAATACTCAACACAATAGTAGGAAACACCTTGTGTTTCCAGTCCTTATCATTGACTGATAGATGACTCATTTCTGACTATGAATATATTCGTATCGAGTCTGATAATCAATATTAAATCCACTCCTCGATTATACGACTATAATTCCATGTTATTCAACCTAAAACAGCACTAGGACTACATCTAAAACACTCTTTTGAGCCATGGACTCAGCTTTGTACATTTGCGCAATGAAAAACTCTTTTAACCAAATTTAGACATTAATGAACTTTTATCTTTGCTATATCGAGGTCTTGGTGAGCCTTCATGATCAATCATATGTCCAGTTACATGCCTAATACTCACCACAATAGCAGGAAACACCTTGTGTTTCCAATCCTTATCATTAACTCATAGATGACTCATTTCTGGCTACAAATATATTTGTATCGACTCTAATAATCAATATTAAATTCATTATTTTATTATACGACTAGAACTCCATCTTATTCAACCTAAAAATGCACTAGGACTATATCTAGAACACTCTTTTGAGCCATGGACTGAGCTTTGTACATTTGCGCAACGAGAAACTCCTTTAAACAAATTTAGACACTAATGCACTTTTATCTTTCCCGTATCGAGGGCTTGGTGAACCTTTGTGATCAATCGTACGTCCGGATACATGCCTAATACTCAACTGGAGCTAGTTTATTGATTATTCTGGGCCTGGTAACCTCTTGTGGATTGCGTGGAATAATTATGTGCCTGATATTGATTTTGTTGACTTTGGGCCTCAATTTGTGAATTGTCGTGCCACGATGCGTTGCTCTCATGATTCCTGCTTTATTACTTTTGTTTATGGTGCAAATGATACTATCGCTCGCCGCGATCTTTGGTCCAAACTGTTTGATCTTTCTTTATCTACCGTTGATTATCCTTGGCTTGTTTTTGGCGACTTCATTGCTGTTGTTGATTAGAGCGGAGTACTTAGTGTTTCGGGGGACATTCGGTTTGGGATGGAGGAATTTAATAATTGCATCTCTTCCTCTGGTCTTCTACACTTGCCCGCCACTGGCGCGCATTTCACTTGGCATAACTTTAGGTATGGTGCTCGCAGCCTATGGAAACGTCTTGACCGCGCTTTGGTTAATGATGAATGGCTTTCCAAATGGCCGGGATCATGTATTTTCTGCAGCACCCCTCGAACTTCAGATCATTCTCCTCTTGTACTTCAGGGGCATGCTTCTCCCCCTCTGTCCTCCATGTTCCGATTTGACAACTTCTTAACATCATGCCATGGATTTCTCTTGGAAGTTGAAAGAATTTGGGCTGCTCCAGTTCACGGGACCTTTATGTATTCAGTCACCAGA
Source organism: Sesamum alatum (assembly GCA_034509735.1). Taxonomy (NCBI): domain Eukaryota; kingdom Viridiplantae; phylum Streptophyta; class Magnoliopsida; order Lamiales; family Pedaliaceae; genus Sesamum; species Sesamum alatum. Next base: position 75,421,502 of record JACGWO010000001.1, read on the forward strand.
AAACTTAAGCTCCTCAAACCTGTGTTTCGTCGTACGAGGAAGGAAAAGGGTGACTTGTCGGCCAATGTCAAAATGGATTAGGAATTCTTGTCTATTGTTCAGAGTCACTTGATCCGTCTTAGACATCAGCCGCTTCTATTACAAATTGAACGCCTATGCAAACTCCTTGTATCTCGTGCTTCTTTCCTAGAACAAGAGATGCTTAGACAGCGATCGAAAATGCAGTGGCTTAAAGGAGGTGATGATTGCACTAAACTCTTCTTTCGGAAAGTGGCAACTAGGCGTTCCGCGCTCCGAGTCTTTCAGATCCACAATGACGTCGGGACCCTTCTCACCTCCCCCAATGAGGTACAATCTGAATTTATGAGCTTTTATGAGCATCTTCTAGGCGGCCCTAGAAGACGATCCACTATTATTCTTGATCAGTTGGAGCCCTTTCGTCGGTTTTCTATTTCTGATGACATGCACTCAAGCATGACTCTCCCGGTCTCATACAGCGATATCAAATCGGCTCTTTTTGACATTCCAGATGATAAATCACCCGGTCCTGATGGGTTCTCAGCGGTTTTCTTTAAGTCTTCTTGGCCCATTATCAGTGATGAATTTGTTGCTGCTGTTCGGGAATTCTTTCACTCTGGTAGATTACTAAAGCAAATCAATGCTACCATCATCACCTTTGTTCCAAAGGTACAGCTTCCTGGTTATGTGAATGACTTTCGTCCAATATCTTGTTGCAATATCCTCTACACGGTTATTTCTAAGATCCTTGTTCAGCGTATTCAGCCGGTTCTGGAGCAGATTATCAGCCCGACGCAGAATACCTTTGTTCTGGGCCGGAATTTCTGAGAATATTCTCCTTGCCCAAGAGCTCTTCAATGGATATAACCGTAAGAATGGGCCTCCAAAAGCTGCACTTAAGGTTGACCTTAGGAAAGCTTTTGACTCTCTTGAGTGGGACTTCATCCTTGCAGCGCTTTGGCTTTTTCAGTTCCCGGATATCCTTATTGGCTGGATTGAGGAATGCATATCCACCTCTTCGTTCTCCATTTGCCTCAACGGGGAGCCTCACGGTTTTTTCAAGGAAGTCGGGGCCATTCAGCAGGGAGATCCTCTCACTCCCTACCTTTTCGTCTTATGCATGGAAGTCTTTCACCTTCAGCTTCAAAAGTCCATCGCTGAAAGGCCCTCTTTTGCATTTCATTCGCAATGTAAAGAATTGGGCGTCTTTTGTCTTTCCTTCGCTGATGATCTGATTCTCTTCTGCTGCGCTGAAGCTCCCTCAATTCAGATATTCAGTGACGCTCTGGAATGGTTATCTCATGCCTCGAGTCTTAAAGTCAACCGAGACAAAAGTCAGCTGATTCTCTCTAAATCAGCTGAGCACCTACGACCGAGTCTCCATCATATCCTTGGTTTTCAGGTTGGTGTTCTCCCTCTCAAAATATCTTGGTCTTCCCCTATTGCACTCTCGGCTCACTATTCATAACTGTCAACCTTTGCTCGAAAAGATTGACAAGCGTATTGCTGGGTGGGCGGGTATTCCTCTCTCATTTGTAGGAAAGAGTCCAACTCATTAAATCTGTCCTCTCTTCTCTCCACAACTATTGGAGCTCCGCTTTCTTTCTACCGAAAGGAGTTATCAAGCTTATTGAGAAGAAATTCCGTAAATTCCTCTGGCAAGGGCACTCTGACCGAGGATATGCAAAAGTTACTTGGGAGCAAGTTTGTCGGCCAAAAGATGAGGGGGGCCTTGGAATTAGACCGATTGCCCCCCTAAATCAATCCCTTATGATCCGCCACTTATGGAATGTCCTCCAGCACTTCCCACACTCAATCTAGGCACAATGGATTTGGCAATATCGACTTCGCAAAGCAACTATCTGGACTATCTCTCCGACTATTGGGTCTTGGAGTTGGCGCAAAATGATCAGCCTTCATCATTTGTTGCAGAATGGGTTTGTTTTGAGGTGGGCTTGGACCCTCACTTCAAACTCTGGCAGGACCCCTGGCACCCTCTGGGTGTCCTCATTCATCGGTTCCCTCAGGGACCCGCTATCACCGGCATCCCTCTTGACGCTTCTTTGGGGTCTGTCATTCGATCAGTGCAATGGAATTGGTCTATCACAAATTTTGAGCTTCTTGATATTTCAACTTACCTTCCGCCAATTTCCCCTGGGCCTTCTCGGGTTCTTTGGAGCTCACAAAGTGGATCCCTCTCTAACTCGGACGCATTGAGCATCTTCCAACCAGCCGGTCCGAAGGTGGAATGGTCCTCCTTGTTTCACGGCCCTTTCCGTATTCACCGTAATCTATTCATTCTGTGGCTTGCTATATGGGAGCGTCTATCTACTATGGATAAATCATGGTGCCCACCGGATTCTTGGGAGTGTGTCCTTTGTAATTCTGGAATGGCCGAGAGCCACTCCCACCTCTTCTTTGAATGCACTTTCTCCCGGAGATGCCTTTCTCTTATTAGACAGCGCACCAAACTACGTTGGCCTCACTCTTCATGGCATTTTGGCATTAGATGGGCCTCCATTTGGTGGAGAGGTAAACACATAGTTAATGCAGCTTACCGTGCCACCCTTGCCTCGCTCGTTTACCACATTTAGCATGAGCATAATGCTCGTAGATTCCAGAACTCTTCTTCGACAGTTAATGCTTTGGTAGATCTTGTAACGCACACGCATCCGTGGCGATGATTGGAGACCTTCCCTTCAAGCGGCTGCCCTATTCCTTCTTTGGCGTATCCCATGGAACTTTGATTGATCCTTCTTGGAGCTTCATTGTAGAATGACTGTTGGAAAGATTTGTTGGTTTGGGCTGGCTTGTTGCTGTTTTCTTCTATGTTGATTTTGGGCCGGCATGTAGCCGAGATGTTTTGGCCTTTATGTTGTAAATTTTTTGTTCTGTCCGTGTTGTGGTTTTGTGCCCAAGATTGTTTGTTTGTTGTTACCTTCCTGGGCGTTCGTTTTTGTGGACTCGGCTCATAACCAATGTCATTACTGTAACCTTCTAATTTATTTATGAAATTTACCTTTACCTAAAAAAAATAATAATCAACACAATAGTAGGAAACACTTCTATTTCCAGTCCTTATCATTGACTGAGAGATGACTCGTTTCTGGCTATAAATATATTCGTATCGACTCTAATAATCAATATTAAATCCACTCTTCGATTATACGACTAGAATTCCATCTTATTCAACATAAAAATGCACTAGGACTACATCTAGAACACTCTTTTGAGCCATGGACTCAGCTTTGTACATTTGCGCAACGAAAAACTCCTTTAACCAAATTTAGATATTAATGCACTTTTATCTTTGTCATATCGAGGTCTTGGTAAACCTTCGTGATCAATCATACGTCCGGATACATGCCAAATACTCACCACAATAGTAAGAAAAACCTTGTGTTTCCAATCCTTATCATTAACTAATAGATGACTCATTTCTGGCTACAAATATATTCGTATCGACTCTAATATCAATATTAAATCCACTCTTCAATTATACAACTAGAACTCCATCTTATTCAACCTAAAAATGCACTAGGACTACATCTAGAACACTCTTTTGAGCCATGGACTCAGCTTTGTACATTTGCGCAACGACAAACTCATTTAAACAAATTTAGACACTAATGAACTTTTATCTTTGGCATGTCGAGGGCTTGGTGAACCTTCGTAATTAATCGTACGTTTGGATACATGCCTAATACTCAACACAATAGTAGGAAACACCTTGTGTTTCCAGTCCTTATCATTGACTGATAGATGACTCATTTCTAGCTACAAATATATTCGTATGGACTCTAATAATCAATATTAAATTCACTCTTCCATTATACAACTAGAACTCCATCTTTTCAACCTAAAAATGCACTAGGAACTACATCTAGAACACTCTTTTGAGCCATGAACTCAATTTTGTACATTTCCGCAACCAGAAACTCCTTTAAACAAATTTAGACATTAATGCACTTTTATCTTTACCATATCAAGGTCTTGGTGAACTTTCGTGATCAATCGTACGTCCGGATACATACTCCATACTCACCACAATAGTAGGAAACACCTTGTGTTTCCAATCCTTATCATTCACTGATAGATGACTCATTTCTGGCTACAAATATATTCGTATCGACTCTAATAATCAATATTAAATCCACTCTTCGATTATATGACTAGAACTCCATCTTATTCAACCAAAAAATGCACTAGGACTATATTTAGAACACTCTTTTGAGTCATGGACTCTGCTTTGTACATTTGCACAACGAGAAACTCCTTTAAACAAATTTAGATACTAATGCACTTTGATATGGTATTGACTCTGGGTGGCTCAATCTTCACGACGTAGGCTTGAAATGGATAAAGAGGTCCGTGACCTGAGGAATGCAAATAGCCAACCAACGTTATATGAACGCGACCTGCTACTTAGAACATTCAACCAACCACGAGCACGAGTAAACCAATCCACACAACGACACACTTGGGCCGAGCACGAATTGGGGGCTTTATGAATTTGAATCACCAACCTAATATGCTAGATTGACAAAGCAAGGTTTCACTAAAGCTGAAAATAGGATATAAACTCTCCAAAATATGAGAACTCTCTCAATATTTCTTAAACTTGGATAAATTCTTGGTTGTTCCCGTTTGCATGCTGATACATGCCTTTTATAGGCCTAAAACACTTCCAAATTGACCACACATATCCCCAAGGGGCTCCTTGGTGGATGTACATTCAATAATTAGTCAAAAAATGACTAAAAACTATGCATTCTTGGTCAAAAACGAGTAAAATTTTTTGACTTCCATCTGAATCCGAAAATTGGTGTATTGTATGTAGTAAATGCACTTTGAATGTAATTGAGAAGTCTTCTTTGACCACAAGGCTGCACATGGACGAAATTGGGCTCTTATTATGGGCTTCCTTGGCTTGAATTATTGAAATTAAGCACTCATGTTGGGCCTCCAATTGTGACTTGATCCATTAGCAAATATTAAGTTGGATTGGGCTTGAATTGCTTCTTGCATTCTCTTCAACCTTCCTCTTGTCATTGGCCCACTTCCAATGGTTAAGTCTTGGTGCAATTGATCTTGAATTTCTTTAGCTCGTTGGAAGCCCTCGGTGTTCTCATCATCCTCCTCCTCTTGAAAAGGAGTTGTCCTCGACTCTTCTTTATCTGTATCATCAAAAAGGAGAAAGATCAGAAACATTAAAAGTAGCACTTACTCCATACTCACCGGGCAATTCAAGCTTGTAAGCATTGTCATTGATCCTTTCAAGCACTCGAAATGGTCCATCCCCTCCTGGCATGAGCTTGGACTTCCTTTTTGTCCGGAAACCTCTCTTTTCTAAGATGCAACCATACTAAGTCCGTTGGTTCAAAGATAACTCGTTTCCTTCCTTGTTCGCACGGTTCACGTACTGTTGAGTCATCCTCTCAATATTACTTTTGGCCTTTTCATGGATTTGCTTAACAAATTCAGCACGTTTCTTTCCATCCATGTTTACTCTCTCCTGCAAAGGCAAAGGACTTAAATCAAAAGGTGCAAGAGGATTAAAACCATAAACAATTTGAAAGGGCAAAAACTTAGTAGTATAATGGACAACCCTATTGTAAGCAAACTCGACGTGCGGTAGAAACTCTTCCCAACTCCTCAAGTTCTTCTTCACAATTGTTCGCAACAAAGTTGAAAGTGTCCTATTGACCACCTCGGTTTGCCCGTCGGTTTGAGGATGACAAGTAGTAGAGAAAAGTAGCTTAGTTCCAAGTTTGCCCCACAGTTTTCCAAAAGTAGCTAAGGAACTTGGCATCTCGATCAGACACTATAGTCCTTGGCATACCATGGAGCCTCACAACTTCCTGAAAGAAAAGATTAGCAATATTAGAGGCATCATCAACTTTATGACATGCAATGAAGTGTGCCATTTTGGAAAATCTGTCAACAACAACAAAAATAGAATCTCTCCCCCTCTTAGACCTAGGTGATATGGTATCGACCATGGGTGACCCGATCTTCACGACGTAGGCTTGAAATGGATAAAGAGGTCCGTGACCTGAGGAATGCAAATAGCCAACCAACGTTATTGGAACGTGACCTGCTACTTAGAACATTCAACCAACCACGAGCACGAGTAAACCAATCCACACAACGACACACTTGGGTCGAGCACGAATTGGGGGCTTTGTGAATTTGAATCACCAACCTAATATGCTAGATTGACAAAGCAAGGTTTCACTAAAGCTGAAAATAGGATATAAACTCTTCAAAATATGAGAACTCTCTCTCAATATTTCTTAAACTTGGATAAATCTTGGTTCTTCCATGTGAATCCGAAAATTGGTGCATTGTATGTGATAAATGCACTTTGAATGTGATTAAGAAGTCTTCCTTGACCACTTGGCTGCACTTGGACGAATTTGGGCTCTTATTATGGGCTTCCTTGGGCTTGAATTATTGAAATTAAGCACTCATGTTGGGCCTCCAATTGTGACTTGATCCCATTAGCAATATTAAGTTGGATTGGGCTTGAATTGCTTCTTGCATTCTCTTCAACCTTCCTCTTGTCATTGGCCCACTTCCAATTGTTAAGTCTTGGTGCAATTGATCGTGAACGCCTTTAGCTCGTTGGATGCCCTCAGTGTTCTCATCATCCTCCCCCTCTTGAAAAGGAGTCGTCCTCGACTCTTCATTATCTGTATCATAAAAAGGAGAAAGATCAGAAACATTAAAAGTAGCACTCACTCCATACTCACCGGGCAATTCAAGCTTGTAAGCATTGTCATTGATCCTTTCAAGGACTCGAAATGGTCCATCCCCTCTTGGCATGAGCTTGGACTTCCGTTTGTCTGGAAACCTCTCTTTTCTAAGATGCAACCAGACTAAGTCCCTTGGTTCAAAGATAACTCGTTTTCTTCCCTTGTTTGCACGGTTCACGTACTGTTGAGTCATCCTCTCAATATTACTTTTTGCCTTCTCATGGATTTGCTTAACAAATTCAGCACGTTTCTTTCCATCCATGTTTATTCTCTCCTGCAAAGGCAAAGGAGTTAAATCAATAGGTGCAAGAGGATTAAAACCATAAACAATTTGAAACGGCGAAAACTTAGTAGTAGAATGGACAGCCCTATTGTAAGCAAACTCGACGTGCGGTAGACACTCTTCCCAACTCCTCAAGTTCTTCTTCACAATTATTCGCAACAAAGTTGAAAGTGTCCTATTGACCACCTCGGTTTGCCCGTTAGTTTGAGGATGACAAGTAGTAGAGAAAAGTAACTTAGTTCCAAGCTTGCCCCACAAAGTTTTCCAAAAGTAGCTAAGGAACTTGGCATCTCGATCAGACACTATGACTTGGCATACCATGGAGCCTCACAACTTCCTGAAAGAAAAGATTAGCAATATTAGAGGCATCATCAACTTTATGGCATGCAATGAAGTGTGCCATTTTGGAAAATCTGTCAACAACAACAAAAATAGAATCTCTTCCCCTCTTAGACCTAGGCAATCCAAAACAAAGTCCATTGAAATATCTTCCCAAGGTACACTAGGAATAGGGAGGGGCATGTACAATCCATGAGGATTAAGCTTTGATTTTGCCTTATGACAAACTATACATTTCCCAACAAACTTCTCAACATCTCTACGCATCTTTAGCCAATAAAAGTGTTCAGTCAAGACTCCCAAAGTCTTAGAAATACCAAAGTGACCCATCAAACCCCCAAAATGTGCTTCCTTTAACAATAACAAACGTGTAGAACAATTAGGAACACAAAGTTGGTTGGCTCGAATAAAAACCCATCATGCAAATAGAATTTGTCCCATCCGTTGCTTGGGCTGCAGTTTCCAAATGCTTCACCAAAATCAACATCATTAGTATACAGATCTTTGATGAACTCAAACCCAAGAATTTTAGCATCTAACATTGAAAGTAAAACATACCTTCTTGAAAGTGCAGCAGCAACAATGTTCTCCTTACCTTTCTTGTGTTTGATCACATATGGAAACGACTCAATAAACTCTATCCACTTTGCAAGTCATCGGCTAAGCTTGCTTTGACTTTTAATATACTTGAGTGCTTCATGATCAGAATGTATCACAAACTCTTTTGGCCACAAATAATGTTGCCAAGTTCTAATACTCTAACCAATGCATAAAGCTCCTTGTCATATGTGGGGTAGTTAAGTGTCGGCCCACTTAGCTTCTCGCTGAAATATGCAATCGGTCTACCTCCTTGCAAAAGAACTCCTCTTATGCCAATCCCACTTGCATCACACTCAATTTCAAAAGTCTTACCAAAATCGGGAAGAGCTAGCAAAGGTGCATGAGTAAGCTTCTCTTTTATGGTTTGAAAGGCTTTCTCTTGTGCTTTTCCCCACTTGAATGGAACATTCTTCTTTGTTAACTCGTTCAATGGGGCTGCCATGGTGCTAAAGTCCTTCACAAATCGCCTATAAAAGCTTGCAAGTCCATGAAAGCTCCTCACTTCTCCAATAGTGGTGGGGGTTGGCCAATCTTGGATAGCTTTGACCTTTTCTTCATCAACTGTGATTCCTTCAATACTCACAACAAAACCAAGAAAAACAACTTTGTTAGTGCAAAAGTCACACTTTTTCAGATTTCCAAATAACTTTTCTTTTCTTAGAACCTCGAGGACTTGATTTAGATGTGCTACATGTTCTTCCAAAGTCCTACTATAAACAAGAATGTCATCAAAGTAAACTACCACAAATTTGCCTAGAAATGCACGCAAAACATGATTCATCAATCTCATAAAGGTGCTAGGTGCATTACTAAGTCCAAAAGGCATAACTAACCACTCATAAATCCATGTTTTGTTTTGAAAGCGGTTTTCCACTCATCTCCTTCTTTCATCCTAATTTGATGATAACCACTTTTTAAATCAATTTTAGAAAAGATAGTTGAACCATTTAACTCGTCAAGCATATCATCTATCCTAGGAATAGGGTGACGATATCTTATCGTTATGTTGTTAATGGCTCGACAATCAACACACATCCGCCATGTGCCATCCTTCTTAGGCACGAGCAACACCGGAACTGCACAAGGACTAAGGCTCTCCCTTACATAACCTTTGGCCATCAGCTCTTGGATTTGCCTTTGAATCTCCTTAGTCTCCTCGGGATTGGTACGGTATGCTGGACGATTTGGTAAGGATGCTCCAGGCATGAAATCAATTTGATGCTCGATCCCACGAATTGGTGGTAAACCTGGTGGCATCTCATCCGGAAAGACATCTTCATAGTCCTGCAAAAGAGATGTAACAACACTAGGTAGAGAAGATGTTAGGTCGTTAGAGTTCAACATAGCCTCTTTGTACACAAGTACAATGAGGTTTTGTTGATAAAACAAAGCTTCCTTGATCTCACTCTTCTTAGCAACTAGTAAACTCTCTTTCTCTTCATCTTTTTCCCTCTCCTTTTTCTTTCCTCTTTTGCTTTCTTTTTCTCCATCTTTTGAATCCCTCATTTTTTTATCATTCTCATTTTTACTCTCTTCTTTTTGTTTCTCTTTCTTTTTCTCACACTCTCTTTTGTTTTCTCTCAAAATCTGATCTTGCAAAATCTGCTTTGGTGTCATCGGATTGAGAGTTATGGATGCCCCTCGTAGCACAAAAGAGTAACGATTTTGGAATCCATCATGTGTCACATGCCTATCAAACTGCCATGGTCTCCCTAGCAATATGTGGCATGCTTTCATTGGCACAATATCACAAATAACCTCATCTTTGTATCTTCCAATTGAAAACAATACCTTTACTTGCTTGGTCACCTTCAACTCACCACACTCATTCAACCATTGAAGCTTGTATGGGCGGTGATGCTTGATAGTAGGCAGACTTAATTTTTGAATCAAGTCAGTACTTGCCACATTGCAACAACTACCACCATCAATAATCATGCTACATACCTTTCCTTGAACTTGGCAGCGTGTATGGAACAAGTTTTCTCTTTGGCAATTGCCTTCCTCCATCATATGGGCACTAAGAGATCTTCTAGTAACAAGCAACTCTCCTTCTTCGGCATACTCTCCATCACCATCTTCTTGTGATGATTCCTCTTTCTCGGTGCTTTCTCCTTCGGTTTCCAACTCTCCATGGTTGTTGAAGATCATTGTACGTCGGTTAGGACACTCACTTGCTATGTGCCCTCTCCCTTGGCACTTGAAACACTTTATATCACGGTTTCTTGAAGAATTAGGCTCGGGTTGTACCTTTTTTGCAGCAACTTTGTCACCATGTTTAGGATCGGCCTCCTTGAATTTCGATGTGGAAGGGGTGTCTTTCTTGGGGTTGTTCTTCCATGGACTGAATGTAGATGAGTTAGAACTCCTCCGCATAAGTCCTCTCCGCTTGAGTTGTTGTTCAACCTTGATGGACTGGTGTACCATCTCTTCAAGTTCTACATAGTGGTGCATCTTCACAACATCAGCAATGTCACGATTGAGCCCATGCAAGAAACGAGCCATAGTTGCTTCATCGTCCTCTATGATGTTAGTTCGAATCATGGCAATCTCCATCTCTTTGTAGTACTCATCAACACTTTTAGAACCTTGAGTAAGACGTTGGAGCTGGTTGTGAAGCTCACGACGATAGTAGGATGGAACAAACCTCCTCCTCATGATTGCTCTCATCTCTTCCCATGTTGTGATAGGACGTTCACCATTCCTAACCCTTTCCTTTTGCATCTGATCCCACCAAACAAGAGCATAATCGGTAAACTCAAGGGCTGCGAGTTTGACCTTTTTACTCTCCGAGTAGTTGTGGCATGAAAAGATTTGCTCAACACGCATCTCCCATTCCAAATATGCTTCGGGATCACTCTTTCCTTTAAATGAAGGAATTGTGACCTTAACTCCTCCTAGGCCACCATCTTCATCTCTAGGCCGTCTCGGTCTATCTCTTGGTCTATTCACTCTCCTTGGCCGGATGTCCTCATATTCATCTTCACCACTTGGATCCTCCAAATACTCATTATGAACATGAGGTTGAGGCCGTGGATTGGGAGTTTGTCTTTGATTTGTAACTCTTGGACCGGCAACTCGATCCTCTACTTGATCCAATCTTTCATGAAGACCTTCCAACTTACGGTCAAGCAACTTCTCAAGGTGGCTCACCAAGGCTTGCATATGGAATGCATCGACTCCGCCTCGTAGTGTTTCTCCCGAGTTGTGGTCATCACTTCCTTCAACAACTCCTTTATCTCGATTTTCTGCCATTTAATAAAATTATAGGAACCTCACCAAATCCTTGCCACACTCTTTTTTTTTCTCTCTTTTATTTTTCCACTCGTGTTTCACTCTTTTATTTTTCCACTCGTGTTTCACTCCTCACTTAATAAGCTCACAACTCTTGACTCTCAATGATAGTCTCACTACACTTAACACTCTCTACTCTAAAACTTATGAAACTCGATGCTTTTATCTAGCAACTCAAAAACAAATGCCAATTATTTCCTCAACCAAGTATGTGTAGATGGACGATTCAAACTTACTCGTAGCAAGAGAATGGTCTAAAGAAGCTAGGTACAACTTTGGAAATCAAGATCGGTTGGCTTACAAGGATAGTAGCAAAGTATAGCTTAGGAAACAATAACACAATCAGATTTTTTTTCTTTCTTTTGTTTTTTTTTTCCTTTCAAATGGCCCTTTTTTTTCACTTTTGTACTCTTTTTTTTTTTTGCCTTCTTTTGTTTTTTTTTGAACGAATTTTCCTTCTTTTTTTTTTTGGCTGCTCGTCTGCTTTTTTTTCTTTCGAGCTTTTCTCTTCTTTTTTTTTTGAACGAATTTTGTCCTCTATTTTTTTGTAAAGATAAAACAAAAGATAACAATGGGGTACGGAAGCTTGGTGGTGTAAGATAAAAGATAGGTGGAACTTGGGGACCTACCGTGTCAACCGAAGGCTCTGATACCACATGATATGGTATCGACCATGGGTGACCCGATCTTCACGACGTAGGCTTGAAATGGATAGAGAGGTCCGTGACCTGAGGAATGCAAATAGCCAACCAACGTTATTGGAACGTGACCTGCTACTTAGAACATTCAACCAACCACGAGCACGAGTAAACCAATCCACACAACGACACACTTGGGTCGAGCACGAATTGGGGGCTTTGTGAATTTGAATCACCAACCTAATATGCTAGATTGACAAAGCAAGGTTTCACTAAAGCTGAAAATAGGATATAAACTCTTCAAAATATGAGAACTCTCTCTCAATATTTCTTAAACTTGGATAAATCTTGGTTCTTCCATGTGAATCCGAAAATTGGTGCATTGTATGTGATAAATGCACTTTGAATGTGATTAAGAAGTCTTCCTTGACCACTTGGCTGCACTTGGACGAATTTGGGCTCTTATTATGGGCTTCCTTGGGCTTGAATTATTGAAATTAAGCACTCATGTTGGGCCTCCAATTGTGACTTGATCCCATTAGCAAATATTAAGTTGGATTGGGCTTGAATTGCTTCTTGCATTCTCTTCAACCTTCCTCTTGTCATTGGCCCACTTCCAATTGTTAAGTCTTGGTGCAATTGATCGTGAACGCCTTTAGCTCGTTGGATGCCCTCAGTGTTCTCATCACTAGGCAATCCCAAAACAAAGTCCATTGAAATATCTTCCCAAGGTACACTAGGAATAGGGAGGGGCATGTACAATCCATGAGGATTAAGCTTTGATTTTGCCTTATGACAAACTATACATTTCCCAACAAACTTCTCAACATCTCTACGCATCTTTAGCCAATAAACGTGTTCAGTCAAGACTCCCAAAGTCTTAGAAATACCAAAGTGACCCATCAAACCCCCAAAATGTGCTTCCTTTAACAATAACAAACGTGTAGAACAATTAGGAACACAAAGTTGGTTGGCTCGAATAAAAACCCATCATGCAAATAGAATTTGTCCCATCCGTTGCTTGGGCTGCAGTTTCCAAATGCTTCACCAAAATCAACATCATTAGTATACAGATCTTTGATGAACTCAAACCCAAGAATTTTAGCATCTAACATTGAAAGTAAAACATACCTTCTTGAAAGTGCAGCAGCAACAATGTTCTCCTTACCTTTCTTGTGTTTGATCACATATGGAAACGACTCAATAAACTCTATCCACTTTGCAAGTCATCGGCTAAGCTTGCTTTGACTTTTAATATACTTGAGTGCTTCATGATCTGAATGTATCACAAACTCTTTTGGCCACAAATAATGTCGCCAAGTTTCTAATACTCTAACCAATGCATAAAGCTCCATGTTATATGTGAGGTAGTTAAGTGTCGGTCCACTTAGTTTCTCGCTGAAATATGCAATTGGTCTACCTCCTTGCAAAAGAACTCCTCCTATGCCAATCCCACTTGCATCACACTCAATTTCAAAAGTCTTACCAAAGTCGGGAAGGGCTAGCAAAGGTGCATGAGTAAGCTTCTCTTTTATGACTTGAAAGGCTTTCTCTTGTGCTTTTCCCCACTTGAATGGAACATCTTTGTTAACTCGTTCAATGGGGCTGTCATGGTGCTAAAGTCCTTCACAAATCGCCTATAAAAGCTTGCAAGTCCATGAAAGCTCCTCACTTCTCCAATAGTGGTGGGGGTTGGCCAATTTTGGATAACTTTGATCTTTTCTTCATCAACTGTGATTCCTTCACTACTCACAACAAAACCAAAGAAAACAACTTTGTTAGTGCAAAAGTCACACTTTTTCAGATTTTCAAATAACTTTTCTTTTCTTAGAACCTCTAGGACTTGATTTAGATGTGCTACATGTTCTTCCAAAGTCCTACTATAAACAAGAATGTCATCAAAGTAAACTACCACAAATTTGCCTAGAAATGCACGCAAAACATGATTCATCAATCTCATAAATGTGCTAGGTGCATTACTAAGTCCAAAAGGCATAACTAACCACTCATAAAAGCCCATGTTTTGTTTTGAAAGCGGTTTTCCACTCATCTCCTGCTTTCATTCTAATTTGATGATAACCACTTTTTAAATCAATTTTAGAAAAGATAGTTGAACCATCTACCTCGTCAAGCATATCATCTATCCTAGGAATAGGGCGACGATATCTTATCGTTATGATGTTAATGGCTCGGCAATCAACACACATCCACCATGTGCCATCCTTCTTAGGCATGAGGAACTGCACAAGGACTAGGGCTCTCCCTTACATAACCTTTGGCCATCAACTCTTGGATTTGCCTTTGAATCTCCTTAGTCTCTTTTTTTTTCGATAAAGGTCAGTTTCATTAAAATAGAAAAGAGTTACAAAAAGTTCATGTCAATCAATTGGAACCTTGGAAATGAGTCCAAGGGATCCGCCACAGTCTAAATAATGCTATAGTACTAATATTACAAGGAAGATCAGAACTCAAAATAAGTTGTCGGATTTCCTCAACCACTAATCTCCCTATCGTATCAGCAATACGCTCAGTTGCTTGGAACCTCCTTCGGTTGCGTTCTTGCCAAAGGTGGTAGATAAATGAGGCCAACAAAGCTCTATATGCTGCATTAATAACATGCCGTCCTCTCCACCTTGTAGCTGCCCAAGTAACATCCGTATTCCACTCTCGGTTCGGCCATGGAAACCGAACTCGGCGTCTGATGGCTCCAAGGCATTGACATGAAAACCAACAATCAAAGAACATGTGAGCATGAGTTTCAAATTTTCCGTCAATGCATAGTATACAAGTAGTGTCCAAGTGAAGAAACCAAGGCTTATCCATAGTGGATAATCATCCAAGGATAGCAAGCCACAGGATGAAGGTGTTGCGTGGGATTTTGAAAGGCCCCAAAAGAAGTGAAGACCAAACAACTTTTGGTGAGGATGCCCGTAAAGATCTATATGCCTCCGATGTAGAAAAAATTGTTCCTGTCCCTCTCCAGAGAATCCGATCCTGTCCACCATGAATGGTGGGCAAGGACTGCAAAATAACCAAGCACTCCATGTCTGTGATAAGTGGCCAATTCCATTCCCCCTCAAGAATGACAGATTTCAATAAATCAGTACTGGATGTTCCAGTCAAGCCAGGACCCCTTGGTATCTGCTGAATAAGAGGGCCTAGGTGGTGCCAAGGGTCATGCCATAGAGATATGAAACCACCATCACCAATAATGTATTCAATCCGAGGCTTCAAAATAGGTGCAGGCGGAGAAGCTTCCTCCATGCCCACGATCCCGCTTTGTCTCCCACCGTCCAAACAGATTTACCACGAAGTCTGTAATGGTAGATCCACGCCACCCAGATAGAAGAAGAAGTACTATGATGTATAATCGACCATAGGTGTTTACTCATCAAGGCATAATTAAGTGTCTGAACATCTCGAATACCTTGACCACCTTCCTCCTTAGGTAGACACACTTGTGACCAAGCAACTTCCGCGTATCCCGTCTGTGAGGATCCTTTCCAAAGGAAGTTTCTCATCAACTGCTCAATGCGCCGAATAATCCCTTTTGGCAACATAAATGCCAAGGACCAGTAAGTGTTAAAGGCCGTGAGGACTGATTTATTCAACTGAACATGTCTCGCGAATGTTAGCTGTACACCTTCCCAACTTTTAATCCGCTTCTCAATTTTCAGCAACAGAGGTTGGCAATCTGATATTTTAAGACGCGAAAAGAGAAGTGGGAGACCAAGGTATCTAACCGGCAATAGGCCCTCCTGGAATCCAATAACTGCAGGAGTGCATCCTTGTTGTCCTAGGCTGATTTGGAGATAATAATCTGACTCTTAGCAGGGTTGGCAAATAATCCAGAAAGACCCGAGAAAATTTGAAGGCCCCTATGGAATACACCCAACGACCCCTCATCAGCACTACTGAATAACAACAGATCGTCAGCGAAACTCAACTGGAAAAGTCCAATCTCCTGGCACTTCCAGTGGAACGAAAATCCTTCATCCTATTCAATAAGATGTTGGTTAAGCATCCGAAGAACCTCCATAACCATAACAAAAAGGTAAGGCGACATAGGGTCACCTTGTCTTAACCCTAGTGCTCCAGTAAAAAAACCATATATGCTACCATTAAGGCACACCGAAAAGGAGGTCATTGTAACACACTCCTCCACCCACCTCCGAAATTTATGCGGGAAACCGAAAAGATCCAAAGTTGCTAATAGGAAGTCCCATTTGACCGTGTCATAAGCCTTTCTCAAGTCCACTTTCAAGGCACATCTCGGAGGTGATCGCTGTTGATTGTACCCATCGAAAAGCTCCTGAGCCAACAAGATATTATCACTGATAGATCGGCCTGGAACAAAAGCATTCTGAGTCGAACTAATCAACCTATCCAGCAAAGGCCAAAGCCGCTGCACAATAATCTTCGTGATCGCTTTAGACAACACGTTGCAACACGAAATAGGGCGAAAATCGGCCACAGTGACCGGGGATTGAACTTTTAGGATGAGTGCAAGCAAAGTAGCATTAGCCTGCTTCAGTAATCATCCATGATTGAAAAAATCAATCACCGCCTTAGCAACCTCGTCTCTAATAATAGACCATGCCGCTTTGTAGAACCCTGCTGAATAGCTATCTGGCCCTGGAGATTTATCCTCCGCAATGTCAAAGAAAGCCTCTTTCACCTCTGCCCTAGTGACAGGCATCACAAGTTGGGAGGATTCGTAATCCGTTAGAATATGTCATGCCCATGGGCGGAGATGGCGAATATCAATATTCATAATCCGACGATCTTCTCCAAGAAGTCCCTTGTAATAGTTCACAAACTCGTCAACAACCTCTTGGTAGTCCGTCTTAATTTGGCCATCAGAAGTGTTGATCTGAAAAATATGTTTAGACGCACACCTTTTGGCCACCTTACGAAAGAAAACCCGAGTACACTGGTTCCCTCATTTGAGCCATTGAATCTTTGCCCGTTGCTGCAACATTCTTTGTTCCAATTTAGTGGCCTTCGAGAAAACCACCCGACAACAATACTCCAGATGTAGAATAAGAGAGTTGTGCCTATCCAATTGTAACACCGACTGTGCTAATGCAAGAAATTCTGCCGCTAGTTGGACGTTCTGGGCTAGGTCTCCTTTTTTCCTCCTCTCAGCACGAAAAATAGGTTTCAGTGCTTTAAGTTTACATGTAACCTCATACATAGCCGTACCCTCTATCTGATGACGCCAGACATCCCAAACTATAGGAATAAAGGACCGAGAAGAAGCCAAATAATTATCAAACAGAACATGCCAGCCTGCGGGATAAAGGAAATACCTTGAAGTACCAAAGGGGAATGATCCGAAGTCCGGGGGTTAAGACTATGGTAACAGCTATCCGGCCATTGTCGGAACCAACTGTCATTGACAAGCATACGGTCAAGTTTCTTCCATAAACTTCGATGATCATCACTGCAATTGTGCCATGAAAACGTACACCCCTGCATGGGTAGGTGAATAAGTCCAGTGTCCATCAGGCACCTCCGAAATTCCTCCATAGCAACACGGATGTCACCCGACCGCCCACATACCTCGCTCATGTCCACCACCATATTAAAATCCCCGAGAACCAGCCATGGCTGATCAGATATTCCCAAGGAAATCCTACCGAGCTCCTGCCAAAGGTCACATCTAGTCCCAACCTCATTAAACTCATAGACAACCGTAACAAGGATATATAAATGATGTCTACGAATAAACAACTTGCAGTGTATGAATTGTAAGTGTACCATTAGAACCTCTACATCAAGTTCATCATCATTCCAAGCAAGCCAAATACGGTTCCCAACAACAGAATAATCAGAAAACCAATTCCAACGAGGAAGTACACAAGATTGTACACGAGCAACATTAACCAAAGAAACACGAGTTTCAAGAATACCAAGAAAACATAACCTGTGGTCTGAAATAAGATTGCCAACTGCCACTTGGTGATCTCTTCGGTTCAGCCCTCGCACATTCCAAACAGCTGCATTAATCATAAAACCAATTCAGAAGGGCTGCATTGTTTAGGACCCTGAGTGTCTGATACAGTGTCATCCTCACATTCAAGAGCTTCAAAAGAATTAAAGAGGACAATCTCCTTTCCCTTGGCAATAGCCGTCTCTTGGTTCGGTTGCTTTTCCACGTTCGCTCGTGGATCCGGACATGTTTCAGTTGTTGTTCGAGGCACAAAAACTTTCACTGGGGGACGAGGTGGAGGCTTCTGTGGTGAGCAAGAACTCGTGGAGTGCCCCAAGCACATGCACTTGACGCACTTCGGTGGAATCCATTCATACTCCACGTCCACCTTACATGGTACTTCCCGTCCGTCCTCCGTAGGAGTCATGATAACAATATGTTTTGCAAGTGTGGAAGAGATATCCAACATAACGCACACACGAGCGAAGTCCAGTCTCGTGCATGCCTTCGTGATAGCATCTTGGTACAGTGGCTTTCCAATCCCACTAGCTACTACACTAAGACCCTCATCCGTCCAAAATTCCACAGGGAGGTGACATAACCTAATCCAGATTGGGACTTCAGTAAGTTTGTGCTTCCTTAGTGCCATTCCCGCCTCCCAACGTTGAAGGACAATAGGTTGACCGTGGAAAAGCCACGGCCCTCCCTCAAGCACCTCCTCCATCGCTTTCATCGTATTGAATTGAAAGAAAAAGAAACCATTAGCCGTGGCCGTGACCTTATGCACCATCGGCCATGTCTTCTTAGCAAAGGCTTCCATGTCATGAAAATAAGGGCGACGACCCAAAAAATAGCCAACAATAGTATGCATCCAACGTTGAGAACCATCACGAATTAAATTCAACGAAGGTCGAACAATAGTTTCACCATTTTGAATCAAAGGAGGAACATAATTGAGAGTTTTCCGAGTAGAATTATGAAACGCAGCAGTAATTTTATCAACAGATGATAATGTAGAATAACTTGATGTCAAGGGAACGTTACCAATGAATATGTCCGGTGGTTTAGCCACGTTTCCTTTGTCCAAAGGGGCTGAAGATGGTGGCCATGTAAGGGGAGCAACCAGCGGTAAATTATGCAAGTTTCCGTCCAGATGTGTATCCCAGCTAAATAAGGAAAGATTGCGGCTGATTATCCACACGTTTGGAAGGCTTATCACCGTGCAAGGAAGGTGGCACCATTAATGGAAGGCTGCAACAATGCTGGATCTTGCGGGGTAGTTCTATCCATGCTAAACATGGAATATTGCGGCTGACTCTCAATGGAAGATTGCGGCTGACACTCCACACGTTTGGAAGGCTTATCACCGTGCAAGGAAGGTGGCACGCCATGAATGGAAGGCCGCAACAATGCTGGATCTTGCGGCGTAGATCTATCCATGCTAAACATGGAATATTGCGGTTGACTCTCAATGGAAGATTGTGGCTGACACTCCACACGTTTGAAGGTTTATCACCGTGCAAGGAAGGTGGCACGCCATGAATGGAAGGCCGCAACAATGCTGGATCTTGGGGGTAGTTCTATCCATGCTAAACATGGAATATTGCTGTTGATTCTCAATGGAAGATTGCGGCTGACACTCCACACGTTTGGAAGGTGGACTATCTTGTAAGGAAGGTGGCGCATCAGGTATGGAAGGTGGGAACAAATCCGGATCTTGTAGGGAACTTTCCAATTCTGTGCAATCTGATGGCGGCGCAAGGGTTGCAACCGCAAGATTCAACTCGGACGGAGGGGCAACCATAGTCGACGGTGGCGGAAGTGCAAGTAAGGGAACGGGAAAATGCGACACGGCTGGTGGTGGTTCAAGATACCGGAAAGGTGCCAGTGTCCGGGATGAGGACGGGCGCACATCCATAGACGGACGAGAATGCGAATCTCCAAACCTTTCAATCCATCTACGCTTCAAGTCTGCAATAATCTCCATAGACGAGAGATCACCTTCATCAATCACTCTATTAGCCAATGCAAGAAATTCGGACAAGTTGAACTCGAAGAAAAACCGACTGAGTGCCTCCGACGAAGGTGAAGATTCAACGGCGGCGCTCCCTTCACCGCTTGCAAGTTCAGCCAAGGGCGGCTCGTCGGCGGCCATGATGGCCGAGAGTAAAGGACTATGAGTGCGTGTATTGGTACGGTATGCTGGACGGTTTGGTAAGGATGCTCCAAGCATGAAATCAATTTGATGCTCTATCCCACGAATTGGTGGTACACCTGGTGGTATCTCATCCGAAAAGACATCTTCATAATCCTGCAAAAGAGAT
Organism: Sesamum alatum; assembly: GCA_034509735.1. Classification (NCBI taxonomy): domain Eukaryota; kingdom Viridiplantae; phylum Streptophyta; class Magnoliopsida; order Lamiales; family Pedaliaceae; genus Sesamum; species Sesamum alatum. Next base: position 75,441,691 of record JACGWO010000001.1, read on the forward strand.
GTAACAATACTAGGCAAAGAAGATGTTAGGTCGTTAGAGTTCAACATAGCACACAAGTACTATGAGGTTTTGTTGAGAAAGCAAAGCTTCCTTGATCTCACTCTTATTAGCAACTAGTAAACTTTCTTTCTCTTCATCTTTTTTCCCTCTCCTTTTTCTTTCCTCTTTTGCTTTCTTTTTCTCCATCTTTTGAATCCCTCATTTTTTTATCATTCTCATTTCATTCTCTTCTTTCTCTCAAATCTGATCTTGCAAAATCTATTTTGGTGTCATCGGATTGAAAGTTATGGATTCCCCTCGTAGCACAAAAGAGTAACGATTTTGGAATCCATCATGTGTCACATGCCTATCAAACTGCCATGGTCTCCCCAGCAATATGTGGCATGCTTTCATTGGCACAATATCACAAATAACCTCATCTTTGTACCTTCCAATTGAAAACAATACCTTCACTTGCTTGGTCACCTTCAACTCACCACACTCATTCAACCATTGAAGCTTGTATGGACGGTGATGCTTGATAGTGGGTAGACTTAATTTTTGAACCAATTCAGTACTTCCCACATTGCAAAAACTACCACCATCAATAATCATGCTACATACCTTTCCTTGAGCTTGGCAGCATGTATGGAACAAGTTTTCTCTTTGGCAATTGCCTTCCTCCATCATATGGGCACTAAGAGATCTTCTAGTAACAGGCAACTCTCCTTCTTCGGCATACTCACCATCACCATCTTCTTGTGATGATTCCTCTTTTTCGGTGCTTTCTCCTTCGGTTTCCAACTTTCCATGGTTGTTGAAGATCATTGTACGTCGGTTAGGACACTCACTTGCTATGTGCCCTCTCCCTTGGCATTTGAAACACTTTATATCACGGTTTCTTGAAGAATTAGGCTCGGGTTGTACCTTTTTGCCAGCAACTTTGTCACCATTTTTAGGATCGGCCTCCTTGAATTTCGATGTGGAAGGGGTGTCTTTCTTGGGGTTGTTCTTCATGGACTGAATGTAGATGAGTTAGAACTCCTCCGCATAAGTCCTCTCCGCTTGAGTTGTTGTTCAACCTTGATGGATTGGTGTACCATCTCTTCAAGTTCTACATAGTGGTGCATCTCCACAACATCAGCGATGTCACGATTGAGCCCATGCAAGAAACGAGCTATAGTTGCTTCATTGTCCTCTATGATGTTAGTTCGAATCATAGCAATCTCCATCTCTTTGTAGTACTCATCAACACTTTTAGAACCTTGAGTAAGACATTGGAGCTGGTTGTGAAGCCCACGACGATAATAGGATGGAACAAACCTCCTCCTCATGATTGCTCTCATCTCTTCCCATGTTGTGATAGGACACGTTCACCATTCCTAACCCTTTCCTTTTGCATCTGATCCCACCAAACAAGAGCATAATCGGTAAACTCAAGGGCTGCGAGTTTGACCTTTTTACTCTCCGAGTAGTTGTGGCATGAAAAGATTTGCTGAACACGCATCTCCCATTCCAAATATGCTTCAGGATCATTCTTTCTTTTAAATGAAGGAATTGTGACCTTAACTCCTCCTAGGCCACCACCTTCATCTCTAGGCCGTCTCGGTCTATCTCTTGGTCTATTCACTCTCCTTGGCCCGATGTCCTCATATTCATCTTCACCACTTGGATCCTACAAATACTCATTATGAACATGATGTTGAGGCCGTGGATTGGGAGTTTGTCTTTGATTGGTAGCTCTTGGACCGGCAACTTGATCCTCCATTTGATCCAATCTTTCATGAAGTCCTTCCAACTTACGATCAAGCAACTTCTCAAGGTGGCTCACCAAGGCTTGCATATGGAATGTATCGACTCCGCCTCGTAGTGTTTCTCCCGAGTTGTTGTCATCACTTCCTTCAACAACTCATTTATCTTGATTTTCTGCCATTTAATAAAATTATAGGAATCTCACCAAATCCTTGCCACACTCTTTTTTTCTCTCTTTTATTTTTCCACTCGTGTTTCACTCCTCACTTAATAAGCTCAGAACTCTTAACTCTCAATGATAGTCTCACTACACTCAACACTCTCTAATCTAAAACTTATTAAACTCGATGCTTTTATCTAGCGACTCAAACACAAATGCCAATTATTTCCTTAACCAAGTATGTGTAGATGGACGATTCAAACTTACCCGTATTAAGAGAATGGTCTAAAGAAGCTAGGTACAACTTGGAAAATCAAGATCGGTGCCAAGGATAGTAGCAAAGCATAGCTAGGAAACAATAACACAATCTAATTTTTCTTTCTTTTGTTTTTTTTTTCCTTTCAAATGGCCATTTTTTTTCACTTTTGTACTCTTTTTTTTTTTGCCTTCTTTTGTTTTTTTTTGAACGAAATTTTCTTCATTTTTTTGCTGCTCCTTTGTTTTTTTTCGAGCTTTTCTCTTCTTTTTTTATTTGTTTTCTTTTGTAGAGATAAAACTAAAGATAACAATGGGGTACGGAAGCTTGGTGGTGGAAGATCAAAGATAGGTGGAACTTGGGAACCTACCGTGTCAACCGAAGGCTCTGATACCACATGATATGGTATTGACCATGGGTGGCCCGATCTTCACGACGTAGGCTTGAAATGGATAAAGAGGTCCGTGACCTGAGGAATGCAAATAGCCAACCAACGTTATATGAACGTGACCTGCTACTTAGAACATTTAACCAACCACGAGCACAAGTAAACCAATCCACACAATGACACACATGGGTCGAGCACGAATTGGGGGCTTTGTGAATTTGAATCACCAACCTCATATGCTAGATTGACAAAGCAAGCTTTCACTAAAGCTGAAAATAGGATATAAACTCTCCAAAATATGAGAACTCTCTCAATATTTCTTAAACTTGGATAAACTCTTGGTTCTTCCCGTTTGCATGCTGATACATCTCTTTTATTGGCCTAAAACACTTCCAAATTGACCACACATATCCCCAAGTGACTCCTTTGTGGATGTACATTCAATAATTAGTCAAAATATGACTAAAAACTATGCATTCTTGGTCAAAAACGAGTAAAAGTTATAGTCTTCCATGTGAATCCGAAAATTGGTGCATTGTATGTGATAAATGCACTTTGAATGTGACTAATAAGTCTTCTTTGACCACTTGGCTGCACTTGGACGAATTTGGGCTCTTATTATGGGCTTCCTTGGGCTTGAATTATTGAAATTAAGCACTCATCTTGGCCTCCAATTGTGACTTGATCCCATTAGCAAATATTAAGTTGGATTGGGCTTGAATTGCTTCTTGCATTCTCTTCAACCTTCCTCTTGTCATTGGCCCACTTCCAATGGTTAAGTCTTGGTGAATTGATCTTGAATTTCTTTAGCTCGTTGGATGCCGTCGGTGTTCACATCATCAACCTTCCTCTTGTCATTGGCCCACTTCCAATGGTTAAGTCTTGCTGCAATTGATCTTGAATTTCTTTAGCTCGTTGGAAGCCCTCGGTGTTCTCATCACACTTTTATCTTTCCCATATCGAAGGCTTGGTGAACCTTCGTGATCAATCGTACGTCCGGATATATGCCTAATGCTCAACACAATAGTAGGAAACACTTGTGTTTCTAGTCCTTATCATTGACTGATAGATGACTCCTTTCTGGCTACAAATATATTCCTATTGACTCTAATAATCAATATTAACTCCACTCTTCGATTACACGACTAGAAATCCATCTTATTCAACCTAAAAATGCACTAGAACTATATTTAGAACACTCTTTTGAGCCATGAACTCAGCTTTGTACATTTGCGCAATGAGAAACTCCTTTAAACAAATTTAGACACTAATGCACTTTTATCTTTCCCATATCAAGGGCTTGGTGAACCTTTGTGATCAATCGTACGTCCGGATATATGTCTAATACTCAACACAATAGTAGGAAACACTTGTGTTCCTATTCCTTATCATTAACTAATAGATGACTCATTTCTGGCTACAAATATATTCGTATCAACTCTAATAATCAATATTAAATCCACTCTTCGATTATACGACTACAACTCCATCTTATTCAACCTAAAAATGCACTAGGACTACATTTAGAACACTCTTTTGAGCCACGGACTCAGCATTGTAGATTTGCGCAACGACAAACTCCTTTAAACAAATTTAGACACTAATGCACTTTTATCTTTGCCATGTCGAGGGCTTGGTGAACCTTCGTAATCAATCGTATGTCTGGATACATACTCCATACTCAGCACAATAGCAGGAAACACCTTGTGTTTCCAATTCTTATCATTAACTGATAGATGACTCATTTCTGGCTACAAATATATTCGTATCGACTCTAATAATCAATATTAAATCCACTCTTCGATTATACAACTAGAACTCCATCTTATTCAACCTAAAATGCACTAGGACATGTACTACGATAGGGAGATTAGGGGTTGAGGAAATCCGACAACTTATTTTGAGTTCTGATCTTCCTTGTAATATTAGTACTATAGCATTATTTAGACTGTGGCGGATCCCTTGGACTCATTTCCAAGGTTCCGATTGATTGACATGTACTTTTTGTAACTTACCTTTATCGAAAAAATCAAAATGCACTAGGACTATATTTAGAACACTCTTTTGAGCCATGGACTCAGCTTTGTACATTTGCGCAACGAGAAACTCATTTAAACAAATTTAGACGCTAATGCACTTTTATCGTTCCCATATCGAGGGCTTGTTGAACCTTCGTGATCAATCGTACGTCCGGATATATGCCTAATACTCAACACAATAGTAGGAAACCCTTGTGTTTCTAGTCCTTATCGTTGACTGATAGATGACTCCTTTCTGGCTACAAATATATACATATCGACTCTAATAATCAATATTAAATCCACTCTTGGATTATACGACTAGAACTCCATCTTATTCCACCTAAAAATGCACTAGAATTACATCTAGAACACTGTTTTGAGCCATGGACTCAGCTTTGTACATTTGCACAATGAAAAAACTCCTTAAACCAAATTTAGACCCTAATGTACTTTTGTCTTTGCCATATCCAGGTCTTGGTGTACCTTCGTGTTGAATCGTACCTCCGGATACATGCCTAATACTCACCACAATAGTAAGAAACACCTTCTGTTTCCAATCCTTATCATTAACATAAAGATGACTCATTTTCTGGCTAAAAATATATTCGTATCGACTATAATAATCAATATTATATCCATTCTTCCATTATACGACTAGAACTCCATCTTATTCACCCTAAAAATGCACTAGGACTACGTCTAGAACACTCTTGTGAGCCATGGACTCAGCTTTTGTACATTTGCACAATGACAAACTCCTTTAAACAAATTTCGACACTAATGCACTTTTATCTTTGCCATATCGAGGGCTTGGTGAACTTTCATGATCAATCGTACGTCCGGATACATACTCCATGCTCACCACAATAGTACGAAACACCTTGTGTTTCAAATTCTTATCATTAACTGATAGATGACTCATTTCTGGCTATAAATATATTCGTATCGTCTCTAAAAATCAATATTAAATCCACTCTTCGATTATACGATTAGAACTCCATCTTATTCAACCTAAAAATGCACTAGAACACTCTTTTGAGCCATGGACTCAACTTTGTACATTTGCGCAACGAAAAACTCCTTCAACCAAATTTAGACATTAATGCACGTTTATCTTTGTCATATCGAGGTCTTGGTGAACTTTCGTGATCAATCGTACGTCCGGATACATGCCTAATTCTCAGGACAATAGTAAGAAACGCTTGTGTTTCCAATCCTTATCATTAACTGATAGATGACTCATTTCTGGTTACAAATATATTTGTATCGACTCTAATAATCAATATTAAATCCAGTCTTCGATTATAAGGCTAGAACTCCATCTTATTCTACCTAAAAATGCACTAGAATTACATCTAGAACACTCTTGTGAGCCATGGACTCAGCTTTTGTACATTATCGCAACGACAAACTCCTTTAAACAAATTTAGACACTAATGCACTTTTATCTTTGCCATATCGAGGGCTTGGTGAACCTTGATCAATCGTATGTCCGGACACATGCCTAATACTCAACACAATGGTAGGAAACACCTTGTGTTTCCAGTCCTTATCATTAACTGATAAATGACTCATTTCTGGCTATAAATATATTCGTATCGACTCTAATAATCATTATTAAATCCACTCTTCAATTATACGACTAGGACTCCATCTTATTCAACCTAAAAATGCACTAGGGCTACATCTAGAACACTCTTGCGAGCTATGGACTCAGCTTTTGTACATTTGCACAACGACAAACTCGTTTAAACAAATTTAGACACTAATGCAGTTTAGTCTTTGCTATATCGAGGGTTTGGTGAACCTTCGTGGTCAATCGTACGTCCGGATACTTGCCTAATACTCAACACAATAATAGGAAACACCTTGTGTTTCCAGTCCTTATCATTGACTGATAGATGACTCATTTCTGGCTATAAATATATTCGTATCAACTATAATAATCAATATTAAATCCACTCTTTGATTATACGACCAGAACTCCATCTTATTCAACCTAAAAATGCACTAGGAGTACATCTTGAACACTCTTTTGAGCCATGGACTCAGCTTTGTACATTTGAACAACGAAAAACTCCTTTAACCAAATTTAGACATTAACAAAAGGGAAGATTCGAGAAAGCATGGATCACGGAGAATGTGTACGGATTGTTGAGCCATCAATAAAATCATGGTAAAGTATCGCTATCCTATTCCTAGGTTAGATGATATGCTTGATAAATTATATGGTGCTATAATCTTCACAAAGATTGATTTAAAGAGTGGATATCATCAAATCCGGATTAGAGAAGGGGATGAATGGAAATCTGCTTTTAAAACAAAATATGGTTTATATGAGTGGTTAGTCATGCCTTTTGGGTTAACTAATGCACCAAGCACTTTCATGAGATTAATGAACCATGTTTTGTGTGCCTTTATTGGAAAGTTTGTGGTAGTTTACTTTGATGACATCCTTATATATAGCAAAAGCATAGAAGAACATCTTGAACATGTACGTGCTGTGCTAGACACTTTAAGAGGAGAATCATTGTATGCTAATCTTAAGAAGTGTTCTTTTTGCATGGATGAAGTTGTTTTTCTTGGATTTGTGGTAAGTGCTAATGGAATTGAAATGGAAAAGGATAAAGTCAAGGTTATTCTAGATTGGCCAACTCCTAAGAACATTGCTGAGGTAAGAAGTTTTCATGGTCTTGCAAGCTTATATAGGCGGTTTGTAAAGGATTTTAGTACCATTGTTGCTCCATTAATGAAATCGTCAGGAAAGAAGTTGGTTTTCATTGGGGAGAAAAACAACGACAAGCTTTTGATCTCCTAAAAGAAAAACTAACTACTGCGCCTATTCTTGCATTGCCTAACTTTTTTTTTTTTAGGTAAAGGTAAGTTTCATAAATAAAGGAGAAGGTTACAACAATGACATAGGCTGTGTGCCCAGTCCACAAAATGAACACCCAGGACGATAACAACAATCAAACAATCCTGGGCACAAAACCACAACAACAAATTTTACAACAGAAAGGCCAAAACAATCTCAGCTACATGCCGGCCCAAAATCAACAAAGCAGAAAAACAACAACAAGCCAGCCCAAACCAACACATCATTCAACAATCATTCTACAGTGAAGCTCCAAGAAGGATCAATGAAAGTTCCATGGGATTCGCCAAAGACGGAAGAGGGCTGCAGTTTGAAGAGAGGGACCCAAGTTGTCGCCATGGATGCGGGTGCGGGTCTGCTCAAGAACGAGTTCCACCAACGAGTTTATAGTCATTTGAGGAGTCCTGGAATCTTCTAGCATTACGTTCCCGCCAGATGTGGTATATGAGTGAAGCAAAGGTGGCACGGTAAGTTGCGTTAACAATGTGTTTACCACGCCATCTAATGGAGGCCCATCTAATGCCGTTCTGCCATGACGAATGAGGCCAACGAAGTTTGGTGCGCTGTCCAATGAGATAAAGGCATCTCCGTGAGAATGTGCATTCAAAGAAGAGGTGGGAATGGCTCTCAGCCACTCCAGAATTGCAGAGGACGCACTCCCAAGAATCCGGTGGACACATGGCCTATCCATTGTAGATAAGCGCTCCCAAATAGCAAGCCAAAGAATGAATAGGTTCTGGTGAATACGGAAGGGACCATGAAAAAGAGAGAACCACTCCACCTTCGGGCTGGCTGGCTGAAATATACTCAGCGCATCTGAGTTCAAAAGAGATCCATTGAGAGAATTCCATAGGACCCGAGATGGTCCAGGGCATATCGATGGTAGGTTAGCAGCAATACCAAGCAACTCAAAATTTGTGGTTAGAGGCCAGCTCCATTGCCCCGACTGGATTACAGACCTTAAGGAAGCATCAATAGGGATACCTGTGATAGAAGGGCCACGAGGAAAGCGATGAATGAGAACACCAATTGGGTGCCAGGGGTCAAGCCAAAGCTTGAAGTGGGGGTCCGAGCCCACCTCAAAGCGAACCCCAATCAGCAAAAATTGACGAAGCCCAATCATTTTGCGCCAACTCCAAGAACCGATCGTCTGAGAAATAGTCCAGATAGATGCTTTGCGTAGTCGATAATGCCAAATCCATTGCGCCCAAATCGATTGGGGGGAGCGCTGAAGGACATCCCATAAATGCCGGATCATAAGGGCCTGATTAAGGGGGGCAATTGGCCGAATACCAAGACCACCCTCGTCCTTGGGTCTACAAACCCGCTCCCAAGCAACTTTTGCATAGCCTCTATCAGAGTGCCTATGCCAAAGGAATTTCCAAAATTTTTTCTCGATAAGCTTGATAACACCTTTCGGGAGAAAGAAAGCAGAGCTCCAGTATGTGTGAAGAGAGGAGAGGACAGATTTGATAAGCTGAAATCTACCTGCAAATGAGAGGGGAATGCCCGCCCAGCCGGTAATACGCTTGTCAACCTTTTGGAGCAAAGGTTGCAGTCTTTAATAGAGAGCCGAGAGTGCAATAGGAGAAGTCCAAGGTATGTGAGAGGGAGAACACCAGCCAGAAAATCGAGGATGTGATGGAGGGCTGGCCTCAAGTGCTCAGTTGTTTTAGAGAGGATCAACTGACTTTTATCGCGATTGACATGAAGGCCCGAAGCATGAGAAAGCCATTCCAGAGCGTTACTGAAGGTCTGAATCGAGGGTGCATCGGCTCTGCAGAAGAGGATAAGATCACCAGCAAAGGAAAGACAGAAAAGGCCCAAGTCTTTACATTGCCAATGATAAGCAAATGAGGAGCTTTCTGCGATGGACTTCTGGAGGTGAAGGTGGAAGACTTCCATGCACAAAACGAATAGGTAGGGAGAAAGTGGATCTCCCTGACGAAGGCCCCTGCAACTCTGAGAGAACCCGTGAAGTTCCCCATTGAGGCAGATTGAGAATGATGTAGTAGAGATACATTCCGCAATCCAACCAATGAAGATATCCGGGAACTGAAAAAGCCGAAGGGATGCAAGGATGAAATCCCACTCAAGAGAGTCAAAAGCTTTTCTAAGGTCCACTTTAAGTGCAGCTCTTGGAGGCCCATTCTTACGGTTATATCCATTGAAGAGCTCATGGGCAAGGAGAATGTTGTCTGAAATTCTCCGGCCCGGAACAAAGGTATTCTGCGTCGGGCTGATAATGTGCTCCAAAATCGGCTGAATACGCTGAACAAGGATCTTAGAGATAACCTTGTAGAGGATATTACAGCAAGAGATCGGACGAAAGTCATTCACATAACCGGGGAGCTGGACCTTTGGAACAAGGATGATGATGGTAGCATTGATTTGCTTCAGTAATCTACTAGAGTGAAAGAATTCCCCAACAGCAGCTACAATTCATCACCGATAATGGGCAAGATGATTTAAAGAAAGCCGCTGAGTACCTATCAGGACCTGGTGATTTATCATCCGGAATGTCAAAAAGAGCCGACTTGATATCGCTGTGTGAGACCGGGAGGGTCATGCCTAAGCGCATCTCATCAGAAATAGAACAGCGACGAAAGGGCTCTAGCTGATCAAGAGAAACAGTGGATCGTCTTCTAGGGCCGCCAAGAAGACGCTCATAAAAGCTCACAAATTCAGATTGGGGAGGTGAGAAGGGTCCCGACGTCATTGTGGATCTGAAAGACACGGAGCGCTGAACGCCTAGTAGCCACTTTCTGAAAGAAGAGCTTAGTGCAATCATCACCTCCTTTAAGCCACTGCATTTTGGATCGCTGTCTAAGCATCTCTTGTTCCAGAAAAGTAGCACGAGATACAAGGATTTCGCATAGGCGTTCAATTTGTAAAAGGAGCGGCTGATGTCGAAGACAGATCAAGTGACTCTGAACAATAGACAAGAATTCCAAAGCCATTTTGACATTGGCCGACAGGTCGCCCTTTTCCTTCCTCATACGACGGAAAATATGCTTGAGGAGCTTGAGTTTTCTAATGACTGAATACATATAGGTCCCATGAATAGGAACAGCCCAAATTCCTCCGACTTCCAAGAGAAATCCATGGCATGATGTTAAGAAGTTGTCAAATCGGAACATGGAGGACGGGGGGGAAAAAGCATGCCCTGAAGCACAAGAGGAGAATGGTCTGAAGTCCGAGGGGTGCTGCAAATAAAAGATGATCCCGGCCATTTGGAAAGCCATTCATCGTTACCCAAAGCGCGGTCGAGACGTTTCCATAGGCTGCGAGCACCATCACTACAGTTATGCCAAGTGAAACGCGCACCAGTGGCGGGCAAGTGCAAAAGACCGGAGGAAGAAATGCAGTTGCTAAATTCCTCCATCCTGATGTGAACACCGAGGGCATCCAACGAGCTAAAGAATTCAAGATCAATTGGACAAGACTTAACCATTGGAAGTGGGCCAATGACAAGAGGAAGATTGAAAGAGAATGCAAGAAGCAATTCAAGCCCAATCCAACTTAATATTTGCTAATGGGATCAAGTCAACAATTGGAGGCCCAACATGAGTGCTTTAATTTCAATAATTCAAGCCCAAGGAAGCCCATAATAAGAGCCAGTTTCGTCCATTGTGCGGCCTTGTGGTCAAATAAGACTTCTCAATTACATTCAAAGTGCATTTTCTCACATACAAAGCACCAATTTTTCGGATTCACATGGAAGCAAAGAGTTTTACTCGTTTTTGACCAAGAATGCATAGTTTTTAGTTCATATTTTGACTAATTATTGAATGTACATCCACCAAGGAGTCACTTGGGGATATGTGTGGTCAATTTGGAAAGTGTTTTAGGCCTAATAAAAGGCATGTATCAGCATGCAAACGGGAAGAACCAAGAAGATATCCAAGTTTAAGAATATTTGAGAGAGTTCTCATATTTTGGAGAGTTTTATATCCTATTTTCAGCTGTAGTGAAACCTTGCTTCGTCAATCTAGCATATTAGGTTGGTGATTCAAATTCACAAAGCCCCAATTCGTGCTCGACCCAAGTGTGCCGTTGTGTGGATTGGTTTACTCGTGTTCGTGGTTGGTTGAATGTTCTAAGTAGCAGGTCACGTTTCATATAACGTTGGTTGGCTATTTGCATTCCTCAGGTCACGGACCTTTTTATCCATTGCAAGCCTACGTCGTCGTGAAGATCGGGCACCCATGGTCAATACCATATCACATCCCCAACCGAATATCCCCCGAAACACCACAAACTTCGCTCAGATCAACAACAGTATTGAAGTCGCCAAAAACAAGCCAAGGATAATCAACAGTAGATAAAGAAAGATCATACAGTTTGGACCCAAAAGATCGACGGCGAGCGATAGTATCATTTGCAGCATATAACAAAGTAAATAAAGCAGGAGTCAAGCGAGCAACGCATGGTGACACGACAATGCACAAATTGAGGCCCAAAGTCAACAAAATCAATATCAAGCTCAGAATTATTCCACGCGATCTACAAGCGTTACCAAGCCCAGAATAATCAATAAACAAGCTCCAGTTGGGTAGCAATCGTACCTTAATTCGAGATACATTGGGGTGGGAGACCCGAGTTTCAAAGAAGACCAATAAGCTGCAAGACGAAACTCAATGAACAAGCGCCGCAACAACGTGTTGGTGGTCTTGACGGTTAAGACCACGCACATTCCAAGCCGCGGCTCTAATCATTTGATACCTCGTTGCGGACTGCGTCTGTTAGGCCCGAGGAGATCAAATCAGCTTCAAGAAGGTATTCATTAAGAGCATCAAATGGATTGTGAGTGGAGAATGCTCGTGTTGTTGTCATAGGGGGCGGAGAGTGATTGTCAACACCAAGACATAACTACATCTTGAGCCCGAGGGGGGCTGCATGTGGGTGTGGTTTTTTGGAGTAGGCGAAGATGTAGTTTCAGCCAAATGGGCATTAGGGGCAGTCACTGGTAAAGGCATCCGAAGGAGGGGATGCTTTAGGGACATAGATGGCAATAGGCTGCTTGGATGAACTTCTTCATGGTAGGGCAAGCGAAGCTGAGTGGCCCGAGGGAGCAGCCATGAACGGAACTTGGGCGGAATCCATTCATATTCCACATCAAAATACGGCATGAAAAAAAAAGATTCCAAGCCATCCCTCCGAGGGATCATGATGATAATATGCTTCGGAAGGTGGAAGTGTAGTCCAACATGACGCATACACGAGCGAAGTCCAGCCTCGTGCACGCTCTCAAGTGATGGTGTCACTGTGAAGCGGGCGACCGATTCCACTTGCAATTGTACTCAAGCAATCATCCTCCAGAATTCAACCGGCAGATAGCGAAGTCGAATCCATACGGGAACTTGGATGTGGTTCTGCTTACGCAAGGCAAGGCCGGGCTCTCCAACATTGGAGAAACAATGGGATTGACCTTGAAGAGCCAAGGCCCACCCTCAATAATTCCTTCCATAGCGACGGAGAGGGAAAATGGAGAGTTTCCGACCAAAGAAGATAGCCCACAGCCGTTGATTCCCACCGCATGGACCCCTTTTTGATCATGTCAAGAGAAGGCCGAACAATGACCTCACTATTTTGATGCTCCAGGGCAATGTAACGCAAGGTTTTCTTTCGAATTTTCACATGATGCAGCAAATTTATCAACACCAAAACCCGGCGGGTTAGTAGAACGAAGTGGCACCGAACCAATAAGCAATTCCGATGCACTCGGAGCGACCAAATCAGCCAAAAGGGATGAATCATGCACGGTGGGGGATGGGGCAGCAACATTAAGGCAGGATGTAGGAGCAGAATTTTCAGGCCAGTAAATTTGCAGCAGGCAGCGAAGAATGAGCAACAGAATTTGCTGCTGCGCAAGACGTAGCATCAGATTTTTCAAACCAAAAATTATCAAGCAGGCAACGCAAGACGTAGCAGCAGTTTTTTTCAGACCAAAAATTTGCAGCAGGCAACAATGAATGAGCAGCAGAAAATGCTGCTGCACAAGACGACGTAGCAGCAGTTTTTTCAAACCAAGAATTTTCAGCAGGCAACGAAGGGATGAGCAGCAGAATTTGCTAACTGCGCAAGACGATGTAGCAACAGTTTTTTCAGGCCAAAATATTCGCAGCAGGCAATGAAGAATGAGCAGCAAAATTTGTTGCTATGCAAGGCAGGACAGCAGCAGCTTTTTCATTCGTGCAAGGCGGAGAGCAGCAGCATGATTTTCAGGTGTGCAAAACATAGCAGTGAGAATCAACTGCTATGTAAAATGCAGCAAATAGTTTTTTCAGATGAAAAATTTGCAGCAGGTAACAAGGCATGAGGAAGCGAATGAGGGGCGCTGAAAAGTGCATCCTTGTACGATTTTTCATGCATCAATGGCGGCAAAGTAGCAGATTTGGGCGCTAGAGAGCGAGGGCTGAGGAACAAGAAGTTGTTGCAGCGCGGAAGGTGAACAGTCAACCTGAAAATGAGGAGGCAAAACTCCAGGCGGCTGTGCAATGCTCAGAGAGGCCCAAGGGAGTATTCAGCTGAGGAAGGCGAAGGGTTTTCAGGGGAAAATGGAGGAATTCCGGCCGAAGAATGTGACGCTGAAAGGGAGGCGCAAGCAGCTGACGAAATTTCAAACGTCACAGCTGAATCTCGTGAGAGAACGCGTCTTGCACGGCGGATTTCAGGTTGTGGGAGGCGAAAAAGTGTAAGAACATGTGCTGAAGTTGGCTTGAGAGCCACCACCCGCGATGGATCAGCCACCAAAGCTTGCGGAGAAGGAGAAACTTCATCTCCAAACTGCAAACGCCACGCGTCTTGGAGGTTTTTCATGGAAGCCCATGGCTTGGGCATCTCCATTGTCGAACACACGAGAAGCAAGGGCGAAGAACTCGGAAAATATTGAACTCTTGCTTGAAACCTACCATATGAGCATCTTCAGCCTCCTCCGGCGGCTGATTGTCTTTTCCGGCGCCCTCATCGCCGGTTATCAAAGGGTTCCTTGGCCAAAGCTTCTTCAGCCATGGCTGAAATGAGGTGACGGGTGTTTTCAGAGAGAGGGTAGTGCATTGTAGCTGATGCATTATCCAAAGGTATGCTTTAACTTTGTAAATGCATGCTAGTCACATCCTCTTGGGCAGACTGTGGCAGTTCGATAGGAGGGTGACTTATGATGGTTTTCTAAAACCGTTACACACTCAAGCATCATGATCGAAACATTCAGCTTGTTTCCTTGAACCCCCAACAAGTTCAAGAAGATCAATTCAAAATGTCTCAAGCAAGAAAATTGAGAGAGCCGGAAAAAAGGAAAGGCAAGAATGAGGTGAAAAATCTTAAAGAAAAAAGAGTGGAGAGAAAAATAAAGAAGAATTTAGTGAGATTGAGAAGGAAAAGAAAATGGATGAATGTGAGGGCAAAAAGAGTCGACTTTCTATGCAAAAAGCAAGTGAGATGAAAAGAGCATTACTTGAAAAAAAGAGTGTGTTAGTGATGGTGTTTAAGGAGGCACTGAACACTAACGAACTAACCCCATCTTTGCCTAGTGCTTTTGTGTCTCTTTGAAGGAATTTGATGACGTCTTCCGGAAGAAGAGCCAAGCGGATTGCCACCAATAAGGGGAATTGAGCATCAAATAGACTTCATTGCAGGGGCCGTACTACCAAACCGACCAGCTTATAGGGTGAATCCCGAGGAGAGAAAGGAAATCCAAAGACAAGTGGAGGAATTGTTAACAAAAAGGGAAGATTCGAGAAAGCATGAGTCCATGTGCCGTACCGGTGATCGTAGTACCAAAGAAAGATGGATCATGGAGAATGCGTACGGATTGTCGAGCCATCAATAAAATCACGGTAAAGTATCGCTATCCTATTCCTAGGTTAGATGATATCCTTGATGAATTGTATGGTGCTATAATCTTCACAAAGATTGATTTAAAGAGTGGATATCATCAAGTCCGGATTAGAGAAAGGGATGAATGGAAACTACTTTTAAAACAAAATATGGTTTTATATGAGTGGTTAGTCATGCCTTTTGGGTTCACTAATGCACCAGTCCATTGCCTAACTTTGATAAATCATTTGAACTTGAATGTGATGCATCTGGAGTCGGGTAGGAGTTGTTTTGATGCAGGAGGGACGACCAATTGCATACTTCAGCGAGAAGTTGAAGGGGAGCTCAATTGAACTATCCGACATGCGATAAGGAGTTTTATGCTTTGGTGTGAGCATTAGAGACATGGCAGCACTACTTGTGGCCAAAGGAGTTTGTGATTCATACGGATCACGAGTCTCTTAAAGTATCTCAAAGGCCAAGGTAAGTTGAGCAAGAGGCATATGAAATGGGTGGAATTCATAAGAAAGGAAAGGAAAACATTGTAGCTGATGCATTATCCCGAAGGTATGCTTTAATCACTACTTTGAGCTCTAAACTTCTTGGTTTTGAGTCAATAAAAGAAATGTATGCCAATGATTCTGCTTTTGGGTCTATTTAGCTTGTGAACATGCTGCGTTTGGGAAGTTCTATAAACATGAGGGATACTTGTTTCATGAAAATAAACTTTGCATCCCTAAATGTTCTATCCGGGAGTTGCTTGTTAGAGAGGCACATGAGGGAGGTTTAATGGGGCACTTTGGTGTACATAAAACCATAGAAGTATTACGTGATCATTTCTTTTGGCCTGGTATGCGTGTTGATATTGAGAAAATATGTGATCGGTGCATAACTTGTAAATGTGCCAAATCAAAATCAAAACCTCGTGGATTGTATCAACCTTTACCTATTCCTAGTAAACCGTGGGTGGACATCTCTATGGATTTTATTTTGGGTTTACCTAGGACAAAAAAGGAAGAGATTCTGTGTTTGTGGTTGTTAATAGATTTTCTAAAATGGCTCATTTCATTTCATGTCATAAAAGTGATGATGCTATTCATATTGCTGATTTGTTCTTTCGAGAAAATTGTGAGATTGCATGGAGTTCCAAGAACAATTGTGAGTGACAGAGATGCAAAAATTTTTGAGTCATTTTTGGCGTGTGTTGTGGAGTAAATTGGGAACTAAACTTCTATTTTCTACTATTTGTCATCCACAAACTGATGGACAAACTGAAGTAGGAATAGGACCTTATCTCAATTGCTTAGAGCTTTGATTCAAAAGAACTTGAAGAATTGGGAAGATTGTTTGCCATTTGTTGAATTTGGCATATAACAGGAGTGTTCATTCTGCTACTAAATTTACTCCTTTTGAAATTGTTTATGGCTTCAATCCATTGACTCCACTTGATCTTGTGCCTATTCCTGTTGATGAGCGAACGAATCTTGATGGAAAAGCCAAGGCAGAATTGATAAAGAGGTTGCATGAAAAGGTAAAGCTCAATATTGAGAAGCAAACTGAACATTATGCAAAACAAGCCAACAAAGGGTGCAAGCAAGTCATATTTGAGCCTGGTGATTGAGTTTGGTTGCACTTGAGAAAAGAGAGATTTCCTGCAAAGAAAAGGTCAAAATTGCAAGCGAGGGGGGATGGTCCATTTCAAGTGATTGGGAGGATCAACGATAATGCCTACAAACTAGACCTTCCCGGTGAGTACAATGTGAGCGCTTCTTTTAATGTGACTGATCTTTCTAAATTAGTTTATTTTCAGCATTCGAAGGCCAAGAGACATCATAGTAGTCAAAGGGTCATTCTTGTTTTTCTAAGCCTTGTTAATGTGAAAACATTAACATTAACATTTCACATTAAGTACCATTTGTAGTTTTGAGGGGCCCAAGTTCAAACCTGATGAATGACAACAAAAAGCCTTGTTAATGTGGTCAAAAGTGTCACTTTAATGCTCCTAAAGTCCCAAGGTTAGAATTAACTCTTGAGACCCTTGGGCATCCATTTGAAGCCTATAAAAGGCCATGGTTATCATTTGTAAAAATGAGACTTTGAATTAATATAAACTTCTTCTTGTGAGGTTGAATTCTCTTTGTAGATTTCAATTGTTTAGAACTTATCAAGATACTTGAGCAATATCTTGTAGCCTTCACCATACCAAGGTTCTTGGCTGCCCATAATAGCCAACGGGTGACAAGGTGCTCTCAAGCTCCAGGTACGATCAAACTAGATCATTGATCTGGGATATCCACTGCCTATTTCTATACGTTTGGTTCTTGGATACTCCAATGGGTCTCACGTCCTATCCGTATCACCTTATCATTAACTGATAAATGATTCATTTCTGGCTATATATATATATATATTCGAATCAACTCTAATAATCAATATTAAATCCACTCTTCGATCATACGACTAGGGCTCCATCTTATTCAACCTAAAAACGCACTACAGCTACATCTAGAACATTCTTGTGAGCCATGGACTCAGCTTTTGTACATTTGCACAACGACAAACTCCTTTAAACAAATTTAGACAATAATGCACTTTTATATTTGCCATATCGAGGGCTTTGGTGAACCTTCATGACCAATCATACGTCCGGATACATGCCTAATACTCAACACAATAGTAGGAAACACCTTGTGTTTCCAGTCCTTATCATTGACTGATAGATGACTCATTTCTGGCTACAAATATATTCGTATCGACTCTAATAATCAATATTAAATCCACTATTCGATTACATGACCAGAACTCCATCCTATTCAACCTAAATATGCATTAGAACTACATCTAGAACACTCTTGTGAGCCATAGACTCAGCTTTTGTACATTTGCACAATGACAAACTCCTTTTAAACAAATTCAGACACTAATGCAACTTTTATCTTTTCCATATCGAGGCTTGGTGAACCTTCGTGACCAATCGTACGTCCGGATACATGCCTAATACTCAACACAATTATAGGAAACACCTTTTTTTTTTTAGGTAAAGTTAAATTGCATAAATAAAGGGAAGTGTACATCAGTGACGTAGGCTGTGCGCCCAGTCCTTAAAAGAACGACGACCCAGGAAGGCAACAACAATCAATCAATCCTGGCAAAAACAACAACAACAGCAAAAACGACGACAAGCCAGCCCCAACAAGAAAAACAAGCATAATCAACAACAATCAATCCTGGACAAAGGAGACAATGCACAATCAATCAATCCCAAGCAAAATGGTCATGGAACACCGGGGGGGGGGGGGGGGGGTTGACGCTGAGAGGGCACCCGAGTGGTGGGATCATCCGGAGGACTCTAGTGTCATCAACAGTGGATCTAGCAAGCTCTTGGAAAGAGTTGGAGATTGCGATCTCTTTGCCTTTGTCCGAGGAAGTTAGCCGAGTGTCTTTTCTAGGAATTGGAGGCAAGTGAGCAGTGCAGCTGGGAGTAGGGGAGACGGTAGAACGGGCGGCCGCAAGCTAGGCAATGTGGCGGCAGTAGAGGGTGGGGCATGAGGATGGGCATTAGAGCTCGATGGACCCAACTGACAAGCATTGGATTTTGGAACATACACCGCAACGGGGGGTTGGGTCAGCTTGACTGAGGAAAGGGCATGACGCTGAGGAGTGCCCAAGCGATCGACACGAACTGCATTTAGATAGAAGCCATTCGTACTCAACGTCAACCCGACAAGGGTTTCAACACCATCCAAAGAGGGAATCATAACCACAATGTGGCGCGGAAGGACGGAGTCACAGTCAAGCATAACACATACACGGGCAAAGTCCAGCCACGTGCATGCTCTAGTGAAGCCGTCAGTGTAGAGAGGTCGTCCAATACCACTAGCAACTGTGCTAAGGCCATCATCTGACCAGAACTCGACAGGGAGGTGGCACAGGCGAATCCAAACGGGACTTGGGTATGTTTCTGTTTCCGGAGGGCCATCCCGGCGACCCAACGCTGAAGAATGATGGGTTGACCTTGGAAAAGCCAAGGGCCGCCTTCAAGAACCTCATCCAAGGCAGCGGATGACTCAAAGGTGACGAAGAAGAACCCAGTTGTCGTCGCAACAAACGTCTTTAACAAATGGCCAAGAGGAGTGAACATATTCTTTGAGGGGCCGGAAGGCTGGTCTGCGGCCCAAGAAGTAGCCAACGGCCGTGTTAGCCCATCTTTTTGCTCCAGCCATGGCAATGGACAATGTGGGCCAAACCACGACCTCGCCATTTTGGCGGTCCGGTGCAATGAAGCGAAGGGTCTTTCGAGAAGAATTTTCAAACATAGAAGCAAATCCAAGGGGGGAGATGTAGGCGTTGGGAGCTAAAATGGAACAACCCCAAATCTAAACTCCGGCCTGCCCGATTGAGTCAAAAACGGAGGAGAAAGAGGTGCTGTGAGCAGCCATGGAGGACGTCGGTAAGGAAGATGAAGAGTCACCCTTAGGGAGGCTAGCGGACGTCAAAGAAGGTGGAGTGGATGGAGAATCCGCGGAAACAACAAGCAAAGGAGGGGCTGAAGGTACATTAGGAGCAGAGGAAGGTGGAGGGACACCTCCAGATTCAACCATGAGAGGTACATGAGCAGCCATGGAGGACATCGTCAAGGAAGATGAAAAGTCACCTTGAGGGAGGCTAGCGGACATAAAGGAAAGTTCAGGGGATGGAGGATCCGTGACAACAACAAGCAAAGGAGGGGCTGAAGGTACCTTAGGATCAGAGGAAGGTGGAGGGACACCTTCAAATTCAGCCATGTGAGATGCTGGTGTATTAGAAGCCGACGGGACACCAACCGCTGGAGAAGGAGCCAAACCGCCATCAGCAAGGGAAGGATTCAGATCTGAGTTTGGAGGCGGTGGAGCAACACCTTGTGCTTTCATTCCTTATCATTAACTAATAAATGACTCATTTCTAGTTATAAATATATTCGTACCGACTCTAATAATTAATATTAAATCCACTCTTTGATTATACAACTAGAACTCCATCTTATTCAACCTTAAAATGCACTAGCGCTACATCTAGAACACTCTTGTGAGCGATGGAATCAGCATTTGTACATTTGCGCGACAACAAACTCCGTTAAACAAATTTAGACACTACTGCACTTTTATCTTTGCCATATCGAGGTCTTGGTGAACTTTCGTGGTCATTCGTACGTCCGGATACATGCCTAATACTCAACACAATAATAGGAAACACCTTGTGTTTCTAGTCCTTATCATTGACTGATAAATGACTCATTTTTTGCTATAAATATATCCGTATCGACTCTAATAATCAACAATAAATCCACTCTTCGATTATACGACTGGAACTCCATCTTATTCAACCTAAAAATGCACTAGGACTACATCTAAAAACACTCTTTTGAGCCATGGACTTAGCTCTCAAAATTTAAGCAACGAAAAACTCCTTTGACCAAATTTAGACATTAATGCACTTTTATCTTTGTCATATAGAGGTCTTGGTGAACCTTCATGATCAATTGTATGTCTGGATACATACCCAATACTCTACACAATAGAAGGAAACACCTTCTGTTTCTAGTCCTTATCATTAACTGATAAAGTATTCATTTCTGGCTATATATACATTCGTATCGACTCTAATAATAAATATTAAATCCACTCTTCGACCATACGACTAGGACTCCATCTTATTCAACCTAAAAAATGAACTACAACTACATCCAGAACATTCTTGTGAGCCATGGACTCAGATTTTGTACATTTGCGCAACGACAAACTCCTTTAAATAAATTTAGACACTAATGCACTTTTATCATTGCCATATCAAGGGCTTGGTGAACTTTCGTGATCAATCGTACGTCCGGATACATACCTAATACTCAACACAATAATAGGAAACACCTTGTGTTTTCAGTCCTTATCATTGACTGATAGATGACTCATTTCTGGCTATATATATATTCGTATCGACTCTAATAATCAATATTAAATCCACTCTTTGATTATACGACTAGAACTCCATCTTATTCAACCTAAAATACAATAGGACTACATCTAGAACACTCTTTTGAGCCATGGACTCAGCTTTGTACATTTGCGCAACGAAAAACTCCTTTAACCAAATTTAGACATTAATGCACTTTTATCTTGCCATATCGAGGTCTTAGTGAACCTTCGTGATCAATCGTACGTCCGGATACATGCCTAATACTCAAACAATAGAAGGAAACACCTTATGTGTCTAGTCCTTATCATTAACTGATAAATTCTTCATTTCTGGCTATATATATTCGTATCGACTCTAATAATCAATAGTAAATCCACACTTCGATCATACGACTAGGACTCCATCTTATTCAACCTAAAAATGCGCTACGACTACATCTAGAACATTCTTGTGAGCCATAGACTCCTGCTTTTGTACATTTGCGCAACGACAAACTCCTTTAAACAAATTTGGACCCTAATGCACTTTTATCTTTGCCATATCGAGGGCTTGGTGAACCTTCGTGACCAATCGTACGTCCAGATACATGCCTAGTACTCAACACAATAGTAGGAAACACCTTGTGTTTCCAGTCCTTATCATTGACTGATAGAGGACTCATTTCTAGCTACAAATATATTCGTATCGACTCTAATAATCAATATTAAATCCACTCTTGGATTATACGACTAGAACTCCATCCTATTCAACCTAAAAATGCACTACTCTTGTGAGCTATAGACTCCATTTGCGCAACGACAACCTCCTTTAAACAAATTCAGACAGTAATGCACTTTTATCCATTGCATATCGAGGGCTTTGTGAACCTTCCTGAGCAATCGTACGTCCGGATACATGCCTAATACTCAACACAATAGTAGGAAACACTTTGTGTTTCCATTCCTTATCATTAACTAATAAATGACTCATTTCTTGCTATAAATTTAGTCGTATGGACTCTAACAGTCAATATTAAATCCACTCTTTGATTATACGAGTAGAACTCCATCTTATTCAACCTAAAAAAGCACTAGGGCTACATCTAGAACACTCTTGTAAGCTATGGACTCAGCTTTTGTACACTTGCGTAACGACAAAACTCCTTTAAAACAAATTTAGACACTAATGCACTTTTATCTTTTGCCATATCAAGGGCTTGGTGAACTTTCGTGATCAATCGTACGTCCGGATACATGCTTAATACTTAACCCAATAATAGGAAACACCTTGTGTTTCCAGTCCTTATCATTGACTAATACATGACTCATATCTGGCTATAAATTTATCCATATCGACTCTAATAATCAATACTAAATCCACTTTTCGATTATACGACTAGAACTCCATCTTATTCAACCTAAAAATGCACTAGGCCTACATCTAGAACACTCTTTGAGCCATGGACTCAGCTTTGTACATTTGCACAACGAAAAACTCCTTTAACTAAATTTAGACATTAAAGTGCCATTTCGAGGTCTTGGTGAACCTTCGTGATCAATCTTACGTCCGGATACATGCCTAATACACACCACAATAGTAAGAAAAACCTTGTGTTTCCAATCCTTATCATTCACTAATAGATGACCCATTTCTGGCTACAAATATATTCGTATCGCCTCTAATAATCAATATTAAATCCACTCTTCATGAATACGACTAGAACTCCATCTTATTCAACCTAAAAAATGCACTAGGACTATATCTGGAACACTCTTTTGAGCCCATGGACTCAGCTTTGTACATTTGTGCAAGGACAAACTCCTTTAAACAAATTTAGACACTAATGCACTTTTATCTTTGCCATATTGATGCTTGTGAGCCTTCGTGATCAATCGTACGTCCGGATACATGCCTAATACTCAACACAATAGTAGGAAACACCTTGTGTTTCCAGTCCTTATCATTGACTGATAGATAACTCATTTCTGGCTATAAATATATTCGTACCGACTCTAATAATTAATATTAAATCCACTCCTCGATTATACGACTAGAACTCCATCTTATTCAACCTAAAAATGCACTAGGACTACATCTAGAACACTCATTTAAGCCATGGACTCAGCTTTGTATATTTTTTTTTAGGTAAAGGTAAATTGCATAAATAAAGAGAAAAGTTACATGAGTGATGTAGGTTGTTGCGCCCAGTCCTCAAAAGAACGAAGGCCAAGGAATGCAACATCAATCAACCAATCCTTGGCAGAAAACAACAACGACAAGCCAGCTCCGATGAGGGGCACAAAGCAACAAGGCAGACATGACAGCAAAAATACATCAATAGGCCAAAAACAAACTTGGCTACAGCCGGTCAAAAATCAACAAAGGCAACATAACAATCACAGCTACAAGCCAGTGGAAGCGAGCCGATTATTCCAACAAAAAAGCCCCGCACATTCCAAGTGGCTGCTCAACTCATTTATAACCATCAGGCAGGCTGCGTCTATTAGGGCTTGAGGAGGTGAAATCAGCTTCAAGGGACACCTCATTGAGAACTTCAAAAGGATTGTGAGTGGGGATGCTCTAAATATTCTCCAAAGGTGGAGGAGGATGACCATCAACAGCTGCTCCTTCCAAAGGAGATGGGGGGCCGGAAATGAACTGGAAAGGATCATTCTCGGAAGTTGTACATTTACGCAACGACAAACTCCTTTAAACAAATTTAGACACTAATGTACTTTTATCTTTACCATATCAAGGACATGGCGAACATTCGTGATCAATCGTACGTCCCGATACATGCCTAAAACTCAACACAATAGTAGGAAACACCTTGTGTTTCCAGTCCTTATCATTACCTGATAAATGACTCATTTCTGGCTATAAATACATTTGTATCGACTCTAACAACCAATATTAAATCCACTATTCGATTGTACGACTAGGACTCCATCTTATTCAACCTTAAAATGCACTAGGACTACATCTAGAACACTCTACTGAGCCATGGACTCAGCTTTTGTACATTTGTGCAACAACAAACTCGTTTAAACAAATTTAGACAGTAATGCACTTTTATCTTTGCCATATCGAGGGCTTGGCGAACCTTCGTGATCAATCGTACGTCCGGATACATGCCTAATACTAAACACAATAGTAGGAAACACCTTGTGTTTCCAGTCCTTATCATTGACTGATAGATGACTCATTTCTAGCTATAAATATATTCGTATCGACTCTAATAATCAATATCAAATGCACGCTTTGGTTATACGATTAGAAAAAGCATCTTATTCAACCTAAAAATGCACTAGGACTACATCTAGAACACTCTTTTGAGCCATGGACACAGCTTTTGTACATTTTTGCAACAACAAACTCCTTTAAACAAATTTAGACACTAATGGACTTTTATCTTTGCCATATCGAGGGCTTGGTGAACCTTCATGATCAATCGTACGTCCGGATACATGCCTAATTCTCAACAGAATAGTAGGAAACACCTTGTGTTTCCAGTCCTTTTCATTAAGTGACAAATGACTCATTTCTGGCTATAAATATATTTCTATCGCTCTAATTATAGATATTAAATCCACTCTTTGATTATACGACTAGGACTCCATCCTATTCAACCAAAAAATTCACTAGGACTACATCTAGAACACTCTTGTTAGCCGTGGGTTTGGCTTTTGTACATTTGCGCAACGACAAACTTCTTTAAACAAATTTAGACACTAATGCACTTTTATCTTTGTCATATCGAGGGCTGGGTGAACCTTCGTGATCCATTGTACGTCTGAATACATGCCTAATACTCAAAACAATAGTAGGAAACACGTTGTGTTTCCAGTCCTTATCGTTAACTTATAAATGACTGAATCTGGCAATAAATATATATGTATCGACTCTAATAATCAATATTAAATCCACTCCTCGATTATACGACTAGGAGTCAATCTTATTCAACCTAAAATGCACTAGGACTACATCTAGAACTCTTGTGAGCCATCGCCTCAGCTTTTGTATATTTGCGCAACGACAAACTCTTTTAAACAAATTTAGACACTAATGCACATTTATCTTTGACATGTCGGGGGCTTGGTGAACCTTCATGATCAATCATACGTCTGGATACATGCCTAATACTCAACACAATAGTAGGAAACACAATGTGTTTCCAATCCTTATCATTGACTTAGAGAAGACTCATTTCTAGCTATAAATATATTTGTATCGAGTCTAATAATCAATATTAAATCCATTCTTATGCGACCAGGACTCCAACTTATTCAACCTAAACATGCACTAGGACTACATCTAGAACACTCTTGTGAGCCATGGACTCAGCTTTTGTACATTTGTGCAACGACAAACTCTTTTAAACAAATTTAGACTCTAATGCACTTTTATCTTTGCCATATCGAGGGCTTGGTGAACCTTTGTGATCAATCGTACGTCCGGATACATGTCTAATACTCAACACAATAGTGGAAAACACCTTGTGTTTCCAGTCCTTATCATTGACTGATAGACGACTCATTTCTGGATATAATATATTCGTATCGACTCTAATAACCAATATAAAATCCACTCTTCGATTATACGACTAGAACTCCATCTTATTCAACCTAAAAATATACTAGGACTACATCTAGAACACTCTTTTGAGCCATGGACTCAGCTTTGTACATTTGCGCAACGACAAACTCCTTTAACCAAATTTGGATATTAATGCACTTTTATCTTGGCCATATCGAGGTCTTGGTGAACCTTCGTGATCAATCGTACATCTGGATACATGCCTAATACTCACCACAATAGTAGGAAACACCTTGTGTTCTCAATCCTTTGACTGATAGATGACACATTTCTGGATATAATATATTCGTATCGACTCTAATAATCAATATTAAAACCAATCTTCGATTATACGACTAGAACTCCATCTATTCAACCTAAAAATGTACTAGGACTACATCTAGAACACTCTTCTGAGCCATGGACTCAACGTTGTACATTTGCGCAACGATAAAATCTTTTGTACTGATTTAGACATTAATGCACTTTTATCTTTGCCATATCGAGGTCTTGGTGAACCTTTGTGATCAATCGCACGTCCGGATACATGCCTAATACTCACCACAATAGTAGGAAATACCTTGTGTTTCCAATCCTTATCATTAACGGATAAATGACTCATTTTTGGCTATAAATATATTCGTATCAACTCTAATAATCAATATTAAATCCACTATTCGATTATACGACTAGGACTCCATCTTATTCAACCTAAAAATGCACTAGGACTACATCTAGAACCCTCTTGTGAGCCATGGACTCAGATATTGTACATTTGCGCAACGACAAACTCCTTTAAACAAATTTATACTCTATTGCACTTTTATCTTTGCCATATCGAGGCTTGGTGAACCGTCGTGATCAGTCGTACGTCCGGATACATGCCTAATATTCAACACAATAGTACGAAACTCCTTGTGTCTCCAGTCCTTCTCATTAACTGATAAATGACTCATCTCTGGCTATAAATATATTCGTATCGACTCTAATAGTCAATATTAAATCCACTCTTCCACTATACGACTAGGACTCTCCATCATATTCTACCTAAAAATGCACTAGGACTACATCTAGAACACTCTTGTGAGCCATGGGCTCGAGTTTTTTACATTTGCGCAACGACAAACTCTTTTAAACAAATTTAGACACTAATGCACTTTTACCTTTGCCATGTCGAGAGCTTGGTGAACCTTCATGATCAATCGTACGTTTGGACACATGCCTAATAGTAGGAAACACCCTGTGTTTCCAGTCCTTATCATTGACTGATAGATGACTCATTTCTGGATATAATATATTCGTATCGACTCTAATAATCAATATTAAATCCACTATTCGATTATACGACTCGGACTCCATCTTATTCAACCTAAAAATGCACTAGGACTACATATACAACACTGATTTGAGCCATGGACTCAGCTTTGTACATTTGCGCAATGACAAACTCCTTTAAATAAATTTAGACACTAATGCACTTTTACCTTTGCCATATCGAGGGCTTGGTGAACCTTCGTCATCAATCGCAGGTCTGGATACCTGCCTAATACTCAACACAATAGTAGGAAACACCTATGTTTCCAATCCTCATCATTAATTGATAGATCACTCATTTTTGGCTACAAATTAATTTGTATCGACTCTAATAATCTATATTAAATCCACTATTCGATTATACGACTAGGACTCCATCTTATTCAACCTAAAAATGCACTAGGACTACATCTAGAACACTGATTTGAGCCATGGACTCAACTTTGTACATTTGCGCAACGACAAACTCCTTTAAACAAATTAGACACCACTGCACTTTTATCTTTGCCATATCGAGGGCTTGGTGATCAATCGTACGTCCGGATACATGCCTAATACTCACCACAATAGTAAGAAACAACTTGTGTTTCCAATCCTTATCATTAATTGATAGATGAATCATTTCTGGCTACAAATATATTCGTATCGACTCTAATAATCAATACTAAATCCACTCTTCTATTATACGACTAGAACTTCATCTTATTCAACCTAAAAATGCACTAGGACTACATCTAGAACACTCTTTTGAGTCATGGACTCAGCTTTGTACATTTGCGCTACAACAAACTCCTTTAAAAGAATTTAGACACTATGTACTTTTATCTTTGTCAAATCGAGGGCTTGGTGAACCTTCGTGATGAATCGTACATCCGTATACATGCATAATATTCACCACAATAGTAGGAAACACCTTGTGTTTCCAGTCCTTATCATTGACTGATAGATGACTCATTTCTAGCTATAAATATATACGTATCAACTCTAATAATCGATATCAAATTCACTCTTCGATTATACGACTAGAACCCATCTTACTCAACCTAAAAATGCACTAGGACTACATCTAAAACACTCTTTTGAGCTATGGATTCAGCTTTCTACATTTGCGCAACGACAAACTCCTTTGAACGAATTTAGACACTAATCCACTTTTATATTTGCCATATCGAGGGCTTGGTGAACCTCCATGATAAATCGTACGTCCGGATACATGCCTAATACTCAAACACAATAGTAGGACACACCTTGTGTTTCCAGTCCTTATGATTGACTGATAGATGACTCATTTCTTGTTATAAATATATTCGTATCGACTATAATAATCAATATTAAATCCGCTCTTCTATTATACGACTAGAACCCCATCTAATTCAACCTAAAAATCACTAGGACTACATCTAGAAAACTCTTTTGAGCCATGGACTCTGCTTTGTACATTTGCCCAATGAGCAACTCCTTTAAACAAATTTAGACACTAATGCCCTTTTATGATTGCTATATCGAGGGCTTGGTGAACCTTCATGATCAATCATACGTCCGGATACATGCCTAATACGAAACACAATAGTAAGCACTCGTATTTTCAGTGATTATCATTGACTGATAGATAACTCATTTCTGACTATAAATATATTCGTATCGACTCTAATAATCAATATTAAATCCATTCTTCGATTATACGACTAAACTCTAGCTTATTCAACCTAAAAAGGCACTAGGAATACATCTAGAACACTCTTTTGAGTCATGGACTCAACATCATACATTTGCACAACGTAAAACTCCTTTAACCAAATTTAGACATTAATGCACTTTTGATGTTTGCCATATCGAGGTGTTGGTGAACCTTCGTGATCAATCGTACGTCCGGATACATGCCTAATACTCACACAATAGTAGGAAACACCTTGTGTTTCCAATCCTTATCATTAACTAATAGACCACTCATTTTTGGCTACAAATAAATTTGTATCGACTCTAATAATCAATATTAAATCCCTCTTCGATTATACGACTAGAACCTCCATCTTATTCAACCTAAAAATGCACTAGGACTACATCTAGAACACTCTTTTGAGCATGGACTCAGAACTTTGTACATTTGCGCAACGAGTAACTCCTTTAAACAAATTTAGACATTAATGCACTTTTAATCTTTGCCATATCGAGGTCTTGGTGAACCTTCGTGATCAATCGTACGTCCGGATACATGCCTAATACTCACCACAATAGTAGGAAACACCTTGTGTTTCCAATCCTTATCAATTAATTGATGTCACTCATTTTGGCTACAAATTATATTCGTATCGACTCTAATAATCAATATTAAATCCACTCTTCGATTATACGACTAAAACTCCATCTTATTCAACCTAAAAATGCACTAGGACTACATCTAGAACACTCTTTTTGAGCCATGGACTCAACTTTGTACATTTGCGCAATGAGCAACTCCTTTAAACAAATTTAGACACGAATGCAATTTTATCTTTGCCATATCGCGGGCTTCATGAATCGTACGTCCGGATACATGCCTAATACGCAACACAATAGTAGGAAACACTTTGTATTTCCATTCCTTATCATTGACTGATAGATGACTCATTTCTGGCTATCAATATATTCGTACCGACTCTAATAATCAATATTAAATTATTTTCGATTATACGACTAGAACTCCATCTTATTCAACCTGAAAATGCACTAGGAATACATCTAGAACACTCTTTTGAGTGATGGACTCAGCTTTGTACATTTGCGCAACTAAAAACCCCTTTAACGAATTTTAGACATTAATGCACTTTGATGTTTGCCATATCGAGGTGCTTGGTGAACCTTCGTGATCAATCGTACGTCCGGATACATGCCTAATACTCACCACAATAGTAGGAAACACCTTGTGTGATGAGAACACTGAGGGCATCCAACGAGCTAAAGGCTTTCACGATCAATTGCACCAAGACTTAACAATTGGAAGTGGGCCAATGACAAGAGGAAGGTTGAAGAGAATGCAAGAAGCAATTCAAGCCCAATCCAACTTAATATTTGCTAATGGGATCAAGTCACAATTGGAGGCCCAACATGAGTGCTTAATTTCAATAATTCAAGCCCAAGGAAGCCCATAATAAGAGCCCAAATTCGTCCAAGTGCAGCCAAGTGGTCAAGGAAGACTTCTTAATCACATTCAGAGTGCATTTATCACATACAATGCACCAATTTTCGGATTCACATGGAAGACCATAGTTTTTACTCGTTTTTGACCAAGAATGCATAGTTTTTAGTCATATTTTGACTAATTATTGAATGTACATCCACCAAGGAGTCACTTGGGGTTATGTGTGGTCAATTTGGAATTTAGGCCTATAAAAGGCATGTATCAGCATACAAACGGGAAGAACCAAGATTTATCCAAGTTTAAGAAATATTGAGAGAGAGTTCTCATATTTTGAAGAGTTTATATCCTATTTTCAGCTTTAGTGAAACCTTGCTTTGTCAATCTAGCATATTAGGTTGGTGATTCAAATTCACAAAGCCCCCAATTCGTGCTCGACCCAAGTGTGTCGTTGTGTGGATTGGTTTACTCGTGCTCGTGGTTGGTTGAATGTTCTAAAGTAGCAGGTCACGTTCCAATAACGTTGGTTGGCTATTTGCATTCCTCAGGTCATGGATCTCTTTATCCATTTCAAGCCTACGTCGTGAAGATCGGGCCACCCATGGTCGATACCATATCATGTGGTATCAGAGCCTTCGGTTGACACGGTAGGTCCCCAAGTTCCACCTATCTTTTATCTTACACCACCAAGCTTCCGTACCCTATTGTTATCTTTTGTTTTATCTTTACAAAAAATAGAGGACAAAATTCGTTCAAAAAAAAAAGGAAGAGAAAAGCTCGAAAGAAAAAAAAAAGCAGACGAGCAGCCAAAAAAAAAAAGGAAGGAAAATTCGTTCAAAAAAAAAAACAAAAGAAGGCAAAAAAAAAAAGAGTACAAAAGTGAAAAAAAAGGGCCATTTGAAAGGAAAAAAAAACAAAAGAAAGAAAAAAAATCTGATTGTGTTATTGTTTCCTAGCTATGCTTTGCTACTATCCTTGTAAGCCAACCGATCTTGATTTCCCAAGTTGTACCTAGCTTCTTTAGACCATTCTCTTGCTACGAGTAAGTTTGAATCGTCCATCTACACATACTTGGTTGAGGAAATAATTGACATTTGTTTTTGAGTTGCTAGATAAAAGCATCGAGTTTCATAAGTTTTAGAGTAGAGAGTGTTAAGTGTAGTGAGACTATCGTTGAGAGTCAAGAGTTGTGAGCTTATTAAGTGAGGAGTGAAACACGAGTGGAAAAATAAAAGAGTGAAACACGAGTGGAAAAATAAAAGAGAGAAAAAAAAGAGTGTGGCAAGGATTTGGTGAGGTTCCTATAATTTTATTAAATGGCAGAAAATCGAGATAAAGGAGTTGTTGAAGGAAGTGATGACAACAACTCGGGAGAAACACTACGAGGCGGAGTCGATGCATTCCATATGCAAGCCTTGGTGAGCCACCTTGAGAAGTTGCTTGACCGTAAGTTGGAAGGTCTTCATGAAAGATTGGATCAAGTAGAGGATCGAGTTGCCGGTCCAAGAGTTACAAATCAAAGACAAACTCCCAATCCACGGCCTCAACATCATGTTCATAATGAGTATTTGGAGGATCCAAGTGGTGAAGATGAATATGAGGACATCCGGCCAAGGAGAGTGAATAGACCAAGAGATAGACCGAGACGGCCTAGAGATGAAGATGGTGGCCTAGGAGGAGTTAAGGTCACAATTCCTTCATTTAAAGGAAAGAGTGATCCCGAAGCATATTTGGAATGGGAGATGCGTGTTGAGCAAATCTTTTCATGCCACAACTACTCGGAGAGTAAAAAGGTCAAACTCGTAGCCCTTGAGTTTACCGATTATGCTCTTGTTTGGTGGGATCAGATGCAAAAGGAAAGGGTTAGGAATGGTGAACGTCCTATCACAACATGGGAAGAGATGAGAGCAATCATGAGGAGGAGGTTTGTTCCATCCTATTATCGTCGTGAGCTTCACAACCAGCTCCAACGTCTTACTCAAGGTTCTAAAAGTGTTGATGAGTACTACAAAGAGGACGATGAAGCAACTATGGCTCGTTTCTTGCATGGGCTCAATCGTGACATCGCTGATGTTGTGGAGATGCACCACTATGTAGAACTTGAAGAGATGGTACACCAGTCCATCAAGGTTGAACAACAACTCAAGCGGAGAGGACTTATGCGGAGGAGTTCTAACTCATCTACATTCAGTCCATGGAAGAACAACCCCAAGAAAGACACCCCTTCCACATCGAAATTCAAGGAGGCCGATCCTAAACATGGTGACAAAGTTGCTGCAAAAAAGGTACAACCCGAGCCTAATTCTTCAAGAAACCGTGATATAAAGTGTTTCAAGTGCCAAGGGAGAGGGCACATAGCAAGTGAGTGTCCTAACCGACGTACAATGATCTTCAACAACCATGGAGAGTTGGAAACCGAAGGAGAAAGCACCGAGAAAGAGGAATCATCACAAGAAGATGGTGATGGAGAGTATGCCGAAGAAGGAGAGTTGCTTGTTACTAGAAGATCTCTTAGTGCCCATATGATGGAGGAAGGCAATTGCCAAAGAGAAAACTTGTTCCATACACGCTGCCAAGTTCAAGGAAAGGTATGTAGCATGATTATTGATGGTGGTAGTTGTTGCAATGTGGCAAGTACTGACTTGGTTCAAAAATTAAGTCTACCTACTATCAAGCATCACCGCCCATACAAGCTTCAATGGTTGAATGAGTGTGGTGAGTTGAAGTGACCAAGCAAGTAAAGGTATTGTTTTCAATTGGAAGATACAAAGATGAGGTTATTTGTGATATTGTGCCAATGAAAGCATGCCACATATTGCTAGGGAGACCATGGCAGTTTGATAGGCATGTGACACATGATGGATTCCAAAATCGTTACTCTTTTGTGCTACGAGGGGCACCAATAACTCTCAATCCGATGACACCAAAGCAGATTTTGCAAGATCAGATTTTGAGAGAAAACAAAAGAGAGTGTGAGAAAAAGAAAGAGAAACAAAAAGAAGAGAGTAAAAATGAGAATGATAAAAAAATGAGGGATTCAAAAGATGGAGAAAAAGAAAGCAAAAGAGGAAAGAAAAAGGAGAGGGAAAAAGATGAAGAGAAAGAGAGTTTACTAGTTGCTAAGAAGAGTGAGATCAAGGAAGCTTTGTTTTATCAACAAAACCTCATTGTACTTGTGTACAAAGAGGCTATGTTGAACTCTAACGACCTAACATCTTCTCTACCTAGTGTTGTTACATCTCTTTTGCAGGACTATGAAGATGTCTTTCCGGATGAGATGCCACCAGGTTTACCACCAATTCGTGGGATCGAGCATCAAATTGATTTCATGCCTGGAGCATCCTTACCAAATCGTCCAGCATACCGTACCAATCCCGAGGAGACTAAGGAGATTCAAAGGCAAATCCAAGAGCTGATGGCCAAAGGTTATGTAAGGGAGAGCCTTAGTCCTTGCGCAGTTCCGGTGTTACTCGTGCCTAAGAAGGATGGCACATGGCGGATGTGTGTTGATTGTCGAGCCATTAACAACATAACGATAAGATATCGTCACCCTATTCCTAGGATAGATGATATGCTTGACGAGTTAAATGGTTCAACTATCTTTTCTAAAATTGATTTAAAAAGTGGTTATCATCAAATTAGGATGAAAGAAGGAGATGAGTGGAAAACCGCTTTCAAAACAAAACATGGGCTTTATGAGTGGTTAGTTATGCCTTTTGGACTTAGTAATGCACCTAGCACCTTTATGAGATTGATGAATCATGTTTTTGCGTGCATTTCTAGGCAAATTTGTGGTAGTTTACTTTGATGACATTCTTGTTTATAGTAGGACTTTGGAAGAACATGTAGCACATCTAAATCAAGTCCTCGAGGTTCTAAGAAAAGAAAAGTTATTTGGAAATCTGAAAAAGTGTGACTTTTGCACTAACAAAGTTGTTTTTCTTGGTTTTGTTGTGAGTATTGAAGGAATCACAGTTGATGAAGAAAAGGTCAAAGCTATCCAAGATTGGCCAACCCCCACCACTATTGGAGAAGTGAGGAGCTTTCATGGACTTGCAAGCTTTTATAGGCGATTTGTGAAGGACTTTAGCACCATGGCAGCCCCATTGAACGAGTTAACAAAGAAGAATGTTCCATTCAAGTGGGGAAAAGCACAAGAGAAAGCCTTTCAAACCATAAAAGAGAAGCTTACTCATGCACCTTTGCTAGCCCTTCCCGACTTTGGTAAGACTTTTGAAATTGAGTGTGATGCAAGTGGGATTGGCATAGGAGGAGTTCTTTTGCAAGGAGGTAGACCGATTGCATATTTCAGCGAGAAGCTAAGTGGGCCGACACTTAACTACCCCACATATGACAAGGAGCTTTATGCATTGGTTAGAGTATTAGAAAACTTGGCAACATTATTTGTGGCCAAAAGAGTTTGTGATACATTCTGATCATGAAGCACTCAAGTATATTAAAAGTCAAAGCAAGCTTAGCCGACGACATGCAAAGTGGATAGAGTTTATTGAGTCGTTTCCATATGTGATCAAACACAAGAAAGGTAAGGAGAACATTGTTGCTGATGCACTTTCAAGAAGGTATGTTTTACTTTCAATGTTAGATGCTAAAATTCTTGGCTTTGAGTTCATCAAAGATCTGTATACTAATGATGTTGATTTTGGTGAAGCATTTGGAAATTGCACCCCAAGCAACGGATGGGACAAATTCTATTTGCATGATGGGTTTTTATTTCGAGCCAACCAGCTTTGTGTTCCTAATTGTTCAACTCGTTTGTTATTGTTAAAGGAAGCACATTCTGGGGGTTTGATGGGTCACTTTGGTATTTCTAAGACTTTGGGAGTCTTGAGTGAACACTTTTATTGGCCCAAGATGCGTAGAGATGTTGAGAAATTTGTGGGGAAATGCATAGTTTGTCATAAGGCAAAATCAAAGCTTAATCCTCATGGATTGTACATGCCCCTCCCTATTCCCAGTGTACCTTGGGAAGATATTTCAATGGACTTTGTTTTGGGATTGCCTAGGTCTAAGAGGGGAAGAGATTCTATTTTTGTTGTTAACAGATTTTCCAAAATGGCACACTTCATTGCATGCCATAAAGTTGATGATGCCTCTAATATTGCTAATCTTTTCTTTCAGGAAGTTGTGAGGCTCCATGGTATGCCAGGACTATAGTGTCTGATCGAGATGCCAAGTTCCTTAGCTACTTTTGGAAAACTTTGTGGGGCAAGCTTGGAACTAAGTTGCTTTTCTCTACTACTTGTCATCCTCAAACTGACGGGCAAACCGAGGTGGTCAATAGGACACTTTCAACTTTTTTTTGCGAATAATTGTGAAGAAGAACTTGAGGAGTTGGGAAGAGTGTCTACCGCACGTCGAGTTTGCTTACAATAGGG
Source organism: Sesamum alatum (assembly GCA_034509735.1). Classification (NCBI taxonomy): domain Eukaryota; kingdom Viridiplantae; phylum Streptophyta; class Magnoliopsida; order Lamiales; family Pedaliaceae; genus Sesamum; species Sesamum alatum. The sequence goes on from JACGWO010000001.1 coordinate 75,477,268, forward strand.
CTGTCCATTCTACTACTAAGTTTTCGCCGTTTCAAATTGTTTATGGTTTTAATCCTCTTGCACCTATTGATTTAACTCCTTTGCCTTTGCAGGAGAGAATAAACATGGATGGAAAGAAACGTGCTGAATTTGTTAAGCAAATCCATGAGAAGGCAAAAAGTAATATTGAGAGGATGACTCAACAGTATGTGAACCGTGCAAACAAGGGAAGAAAACGAGTTATCTTTGAACCAGGGGACTTAGTCTGGTTGCATCTTAGAAAAGAGAGGTTCCAGACAAACGGAAGTCCAAGCGGGGATGGACCATTTCGAGTCCTTGAAAGGATCAATGACAATGCTTACAAGCTTGAATTGCCCGGTGAGTATGGAGTGAGTGCTACTTTTAATGTTTCTGATCTTTCTCCTTTTTATGATACAGATAATGAAGAGTCGAGGACGACTCCTTTTCAAGAGGGGGAGGATGATGAGAACACTGAGGGCATCCAACGAGCTAAAGGCTTTCACGATCAATTGCACCAAGACTTAACAATTGGAAGTGGGGCCAATGACAAGAGGAAGGTTGAAGAGAATGCAAGAAGCAATTCAAGCCCAATCCAACTTAATATTTGCTAATGGAATCAAGTCACAATTGGAGGCCCAACATGAGTGCTTAATTTCAATAATTCAAGCCCAAGGAAGCCCATAATAAGAGCCCAAATTCGTCCAAGTGCAGCCAAGTGGTCAAGGAAGACTTCTTAATCACATTCAAAGTGCATTTATCACATACAATGCACCAATTTTCGGATTCACATGGAAGACCATAGTTTTTACTCGTTTTTGACCAAGAATGCATAGTTTTTAGTCATATTTTGACTAATTATTGAATGTACATCCACCAAGGAGTCACTTGGGGTTATGTGTGGTCAATTTGGAAGTGTTTTAGGCCTATAAAAGGCATGTATCAGCATACAAACGGGAAGAACCAAGATTTATCCAAGTTTAAGAAATATTGAGAGAGAGTTCTCATATTTTGAAGAGTTTATATCCTATTTTCAGCTTTAGTGAAACCTTGCTTTGTCAATCTAGCATATTAGGTTGGTGATTCAAATTCACAAAGCCCCCAATTCGTGCTCGACCCAAGTGTGTCGTTGTGTGGATTGGTTTACTCGTGCTCGTGGTTGGTTGAATGTTCTAAGTAGCAGGTCACGTTCCAATAACGTTGGTTGGCTATTTGCATTCCTCAGGTCACGGACCTCTTTATCCATTTCAAGCCTACGTCGTGAAGATCGGGCCACCCATGGTCGATACCATATCATTGTGTTTCCAATCCTTATCATTAACTAATAGACCACTCATTTTTGGCTACAAATAAATTTGTATCGACTCTAATAATCTATATTGAATCCCCTCTTCGATTATACGACTAAACCTCCATCTTATTCAACCTAAAAATGCACTAGGACAACATCTAGAACACTCTTTTGAGCCATGGACTCAGCTTTGTACATTTGCGCAACGAGTAACTCCTTTAAACAAATTTAAACATTAATGCACTTTTATCTTTGCCTATATTGAGGGCTTGGTGAACCTTCGTGATCAATCGTACATCCGGATGCATACCTAATACTCACCACAATAGTAGGAAACACCTTGTGTTTCCAATCCTTATCATTACATGATAGATGACTCATTTTTTGGCTACAAATATATTCGTATGGACTCTAATAATCAATTTTAAATCCACTCTTCGATTATACCACTAGAACTCCATCTTATTCAACCTAAAAATGCACTAGGACTACATCTAGAACTCTTTTTTGAGCCATGGACTCAGCTTTGTACATTTGCGCAATGAGCAATTCCTTTAATCAAATTTAGACACGAATGCAATTTTATCTTTGCCATATCACGGGCTTGGTGAATCTATGTGTCAATCGTACGTCCGGATACATGCCTAATACGCAACACAAGAGTAGGAAACACTTGTATTTCCATTCCTTATCATTGACTGAAAGATGACTCATTTCTGGCTATAAATATATTCGTACCGACTCTAATAATCAATATTAAATCCACTCTTCGGTTATACGACTAGAACTCCATCTTATTCCACCTAAAAATGCACTAGGACTACATCTAGAACACTCTTTTGAGTTATGGACTCAGCTTTATACATTTGCGCAACTAAAAACCCCTTTAACGAATTTCAGACATTAATGCACTTTGATGTTTGCCATATCGAGGTCTTGGTGAACCTTCGTGATCAATCGTACGTCCGGATACATGCCTAATACTCACCACAATAGTAGGAAACATCTTGTGTTTCCAATCCTTATCATTAATTGATAGGTCACTCATTTTTGGCTACAAATTAATTTGTATCGACTCTAGTAATCTATATTAAATCCACTCTTCGATTATACGACTAAAACTCCATCTTATTCAACCTTAAAATGCACTAGGACTACATCTAGAAACTCTTTTGAGCCATGGACTCAACTTTGTACATTGGCGCAATGAGCAACTCCTTTAAACAAATTTAGACACGAATGCAATTTTATCTTTGCCATATCGCGGGCTTCATGAATCGTACATCCGGATACATGCCTAATACGCAACACAATAGTAGGAAACACTTGTATTTCCATTCCTTATCATTGACTGATAGATGACTCATTTCTGGCTATCAATATATTCGTACCGACTCTAATAATCAATATTAAATCTTTCGATTATACGACTAGAACTCCATCTTATTCAACCTGAAAATGCACTAGGAATACATCTAGAACACTCTTTTGAGTTATGGACTCAGCTTTGTACATTTGCGCAACTTAAAAACCCTTTAAACGAATTTAGACATTAATGCACTTTGATGTTTGCCATATCGAGGTGTTGGTGAACCTTCGTGATCAATCGTACGTCCGGATACATGCTAATACTCACCACAATAGTAGGAAACACCTTGTGTTTCCAATCCTTATCATTAACTAATAGACCACTCATTTTTGGCTACAAATAAATTTGTATCGACTCTAATAATCTCTATTAAATCCCCTCTTCGATTATACGACTAAACCTCCATCTTATTCAACCTAAAAATGCACTAGGACAACATCTAGAACACTCTTTTGAGCCATGGACTCAGCTTTGTACATTAGCGCAACGAGTAACTCCTTTAAAACAAATTTAAACATTAATGCACTTTTATCTTTGCCATATTGAGGGCTTGGTGAACCTTCGTGATCAATCGTACATCCGGATGCATACCTAATACTCACCACAATAGTAGGAAACACCTTGTGTTTCCAATCCTTATCATTACATGATAGATGACTCATTTTTGGCTACAAATATATTCGTATGGACTCTAATAATCAATTTTAAATCCACTCTTCGATTATACCACTAGAACTCCATCTTATTCAACCTAAAAATGCACTAGGACTACATCTAGAACTCTTTTTTGAGCCATGGACTCAGCTTTGTACACTGGCGCAATGAGCAACTCCTTTAAACAAATTTAGACACGAATGCAATTTTATCTTTGCCATATCGCGGGCTTCATGAATCGTACATCCGGATACATGCCTAATACGCAACACAATAGTAGGAAACACTTGTATATCCATTCCTTATCATTGACTGATAGATGACTCATTTCTGGCTATCAATATATTCGTATCGACTCTAATAATCAATATTAAATCTATTTTTCGATTATACGACTAGAACTCCATCTTATTCAACCTGAAAATGCACTAGGAATACATCTAGAACACTCTTTTGACTTATGGACTCAGCTTTGTACATTTGCCGCAACGAAAAACCCCTTTAACGAATTTTAGACATTAATGCACTTTGATGTTTGCCATATCGAGGTGTTGGTGAACCTTCGTGATCAATCGTACGTCCGGATACATGCCTAATACTCACCACAATAGTAGGAAACACCTTGTGTTTCCAATCCTTATCATTAACTAATAGACCACTCATTTTTGGCTACAAATAAATTTGTATCGACTCTAATAATCTCTATTAAATCCCCTCTTCGATTATACGACTAAACCTCCATCTTATTCAACCTAAAAATGCACTAGGACAACATCTAGAACACTCTTTTGAGCCATGGACTCAGCTTTGTACATTAGCGCAACGAGTAACTCCTTTAAACAAATTTAAACATTAATGCACTTTTATCTTTGCCATATTGAGGGCTTGGTGAACCTTCGTGATCAATCGTACATCCGGATGCATACCTAATACTCACCACAATAGTAGGAAACACCTTGTGTTTCCAATCCTTATCATTACATGATAGATGACTCATTTTTGGCTACAAATATATTCGTATGGACTCTAATAATCAATTTTAAATCCACTCTTCGATTTATACCACTAGAAATCCATCTTATTCAACCTAAAAATGCACTAGGACTACATCTAGAACTCTTTTTTGAGCCATGGACTCAGCTTTGTACATTTGCGCAATGAGCAAACTCCTTTAATCAAATTTAGACACGAATGCAATTTTATCTTTGCCATATCGCGGGCTTGGTGAATCTATGTGATCAATCGTACGTCCGGATACATGCCTAATACGCAATCACAATAGTAGGAAACACTTGTATTTCCATTCCTTATCATTGACTGAAAGATGACTCATTTCTGGCTATAAATATATTCGTACCGACTCTAATAATCAATATTAAATCCACTCTTCGATTATACGACTAGAACTCCATCTTATTCCACCTAAAAATGCACTAGGACTACATCTAGAACACTCTTTTGAGTTATGGACTCAGCTTTTATACATTTGCGCAACTAAAAACCCCTTTAACGAATTTCAGACATTAATGCATTTTTGATGTTTGCCATATCGAGGGTCTTGGTGAACCTTCGTGATCAATCGTACGTCCGGATACATGCCTAATACTCACCACAATAGTAGGAAACATCTTGTGTTTCCAATCCTTATCATTAATTGATAGGTCACTCATTTTTATCTACAAATTAATTTGTATCGACTCTAGTAATCTATATTAAATCCACTCTTCGATTATACGACTAAAACTCCATCTTATTCAACCTAAAAATGCACTAGGACTACATCTAGAACTCTCTTTTGAGCCATGGACTCAACTTTGTACATTGGCGCAATGAGCAACTCCTTTAAACAAATTTAGACACGAATGCAATTTTATCTTTGCCATATCGCGGGCTTCATGAATCGTACATCCGGATACATGCCTAATACGCAACACAATAGTAGGAAACACTTGTATTTCATTCCTTATCATTGACTGATAGATGACTCATTTCTGGCTATCAATATATTCGTACCGACTCTAATAATCAATATTAAATCTATTTTTCGATTTATACGACTAGAACTCCATCTTATTCAACCTAAAAATGCACTAGGACTACATCTAGAACTCTTTTTGAGCCATGGACTCAGCTTTGTACATTTGCGCAATGAGCAATTCCTTTAATCAAATTTAGACACGAATGCAATTTTTATCTTTGCCATATCGAGGGCTTGGTGAATCTATGTGGTCAATCGTACGTCCGGATACATGCCTAATACGCAACACAAGAGTAGGAAACACTTGTATTTCCATTCCTTATCATTGACTGATAGATGACTCATTTCTGGCTATCAATATATTCGTACCGACTCTAATAATCAATATTAAATCTATTTTTCGATTATAACGACTAGAACTCCATCTTATTCAACCTGAAAATGCACTAGGAATACATCTAGAACACTCTTTTGACTTATGGACTCAGCTTTGTACATTTGCGCAACTAAAAACCCCTTTAAAAATTTTAGACATTAATGCACTTTGATGTTTGCCATATCGAGGTGTTGGTGAACCTTCGTGATCAATCGTACGTCCGGATACATGCCTAATACTCACCACAATAGTAGGAAACACCTTGTGTTTCCAATCCTTATCATTAACTAATAGACCACTCATTTTTGGCTACAAATAAATTTGTATCGACTCTAATAATCTCTATTAAATCCCCTCTTCGATTATACGACTAAACTCCATCTTATTCAACCTAAAAATGCACTAGGACAACATCTAGAACACTCTTTTGAGCCATGGACTCAGCTTTGTACATTAGCGCAACGAGTAACTCCTTTAAACAAATTTAAACATTAATGCACTTTTATCTTTGCCATATTGAGGGCTTGGTGAACCTTCGTGATCAATCGTACATCCGGATGCATACCTAATACTCACCACAATAGTAGGAAACACCTTGTGTTTCCAATCCTTATCATTACATGATAGATGACTCATTTTTGGCTACAAATATATTCGTATGGACTCTAATAATCAATTTTAAATCCACTCTTCGATTATACCACTAGAAATCCATCTTATTCAACCTAAAAATGCACTAGGACTACATCTAGAACTCTTTTTTGAGCCATGGACTCAGCTTTGTACATTTGCGCAATGAGCAACTCCTTTAATCAAATTTAGACACGAATGCAATTTTATCTTTGCCATATCGGGCTTGGTGAATCTATGTGGTCAATCGTACGTCCGGATACATGCCTAATACGCATCACAATAGTAGGAAACACTTGTATTTCCATTCCTTATCATTGACTTGAAAGATGACTCATTTCTGGCTATAAATATATTCGTACCGACTCTAATAATCAATATTAAATCCACTCTTCGGTTATACGACTAGAACTCCATCTTATTCCACCTAAAAATGCACTAGGACTACATCTAGAACACTCTTTTGAGTTATGGACTCAGCTTTATACATTTGCGCAACTACAAAAACCCCTTTAACGAATTTCAGACATTAATGCACTTTGATGTTTGCCATATCGAGGTCTTGGTGAACCTTCGTGATCAATCGTACGTCCGGATACATGCCTAATACTCACCACAATAGTAGGAAACATCTTGTGTTTCCAATCCTTATCATTAATGATAGATGTCACTCATTTTTATCTACAAATTAATTGTATCGACTCTAGTAATCTATATTAAATCCACTCTTCGATTATACGACTAAAACTCCATCTTATTCACCTTAAAATGCACTAGGACTACATCTAGAACTCTCTTTTGAGCC
>JACGWO010000002.1:3122795-3194645 GCA_034509735.1 Sesamum alatum
TAATATAATAATATATGAATTTTAAATTTTGTCATAATTACGAATATCTTATATTTAAAAATTATTAATACTCCTGATAATTGATGAATTAGTGTAATAGAGTTTTGGGAATTGTCATCTTTACCTTTTACCAAATTTTTCTTTTTAATAAAGAATAAAAAAAACAAAGTGGATGAGAATTTTTGGAAACATTATAAATATGTCATTAGCCATAATTTTTTTTTTAAAATCAAATAAAATTATAATGTATGTTCACAATGGCATTTTGGTCCGTTTTATCTAATAAAAATGGAATGAAAATCCAACGGACACATAACAAAGGGTTAAAATCGGTTTGAAAACAATTAAATCAGGGGGATTTAATAACTTCCCAAACAAATGAAAGAGTAATTTAATAATTATGTCAATTCAAACAATTATTGTATTATCCTAAATATATATATATAAGGAATGAACTTATATTGTTTATATATAAATGGTAGTATTTGAGTTTAATTAGAATATTTAATTATTTCTGGGAAATTTACTTTCTTCAAGAATTAGGAATTTATTTGAATATAGTATTAAAATTATAGAGAATATTATTTATTTATTCAAATACGATCATAAATCGGTTCAATAAACAGAAATATGGTATATAAATTCATAATTAGTACAAAAGAATAATAAGGTATCATAATTGTGCAAAGCAATAATTTTTATTTGATATCATTTAAAAACGCAATTCATACTTGTGCTTATTTTCCTAAATTCGCAAAAATTTAGATATACATATGTTATTTCTTTCAACAGTTTAACTGCAGCTTAAGTATAATATTATAATTTGTAATTGTTTACAATATTTATTTTAACTTTTATTATTTTTATGTTAATTCTTATAAATATTTATGTTTTTTAAGTTTAAAAATAAATATTCGAATATCGAAAAGAAGGGGTATTATTAGTCTTAAAATTTGTGAATTATACTAATTTTATTTTAAGTCTGAGGGAGTTTTAGAATAGTATCTTGGTTGACGAATGTGTATTGTAAATACAAAATTATTAAAAATTATCAAGTTCTCAAATCGGTTCTTTTATTTTACTTTATCCTCTTTCGTTATAACTCAACTAAATATTATGAAGAATCTAAATTATAAGCACGCATAAGTATGCTCCAATAACAAGTTATTTACAAAACATGTTCCGTATTAGTAAGCAATTTCATCTTTCGCTACATTATTTAGGAACATTCCGCATGCGAGTCCCAACAATTTGAGTTGCATCATCCCACAAATAACGACATATAATGAAACTTAAATTCGCTTATAAGTCCCAAAACCTCATTTCTAATATGTGTTTTCTTAATCCAAAATGGGGTTGATTAACAATTTACCTTCATCTGATACTGCAGATGGCAAATTACTCTCCTATGAACAAAAATAGCAATTGCTCCTTGGCTCTATTTTACATAAATACGGGAAGATAAAATTACTATTTTTATTTTTTCATAAAAAGAGTAATATATTCATTACAATATTACAACAGAAATTACTTTATTTTTTATACAAAATTTATTAAAATTCATACGGAATCAAAACGAATCAATATCAAATACCCAAAACAGTTAGTTGCCACATCAATATTAACTATTTAAAAAAATTAGCAACAAGCACTGATCTCATCATCATAAAACCATCAAGACTCAGATTGATATATATATAGGATTATTATAGGAGCATGAGGTCGGGTGGCATGTGCACATCACATGGCTGACAGATGTAACGGTTGAATATCACTTTGTATATATATAATAAATAAATATAGGAACTATTTTAAAATATTAAAGTTTAGGTATACACAATTCCCTAGTAAATCCAACTGTTCTACATGGGTATAAAACACAACATTTTAATTTTTTAATTTTTTTTTTTGGATAAATAAGAACTTTAACCACCAAAGGAAAATATATAAATGTGCTTTTTCTTAGCTTTAAATTGTGAAAAATATAATTTTCAAAAATAAAAAAGCAAATGGATTTTTTTCAAAACGTCTATTTTGAGCAATTACAACATATACATTTTGTATGTTCACATTAAGAATGATTGTGTCGTAGTGTGGAGTCTTAAATCCCGATATATATTCCAGCTTCATGATTGCGAAATCTAACCTGATATTGAGTTGACAGAGGTTTGTGGGGGTTTGGGCTCCTGTGCGAAAGGAGGGTTTGGGGATTATTTTATGTTTTAACTTCATGAATATGATTTGTGTCGGAAGTGTTGGAGTCTGACCCAATATCGTATTCAGCCCCCTCAATGGGTTGTCAATCCAACTTCGTGCTGAGTTGATAAGAAAGGTTGTAGGGGCTTCGATTCTTTCAGGGGTTGGCTCCTGTTTTCGAAAGGAGGGTTTTGGAGATTTATATTGTATGTTTCATCTTCATCGATGATATTATGTCGAAGTAATGGAGTCACATGAGTACCCGATATTATATTCGCCTCAATGATCGTGAATCTAACTCCGATGACTATGTCGAAGTATGGTTTTTGGAGATTATTTGTATGTTTCACTTCATGATGACTATGTCGAAGTATGGAGTTTGACCCGATATTATATTCAGCCTCACTGAATCGATCGTTAACTAACATCTCTACTGTCGCTGGTTGACAGAGAGGTTTGGCTTGGCTCTTGTCGCAAGGGAGGGTTTTGGGGTAGGCGAAAAATTATTAATTTTAAATGTCTTTACAAAGCGCCTTAATCTTTATATCTTTATGTAATTGAAAAAATTACCCTTTAGGGTTGTTTTATTTTTTTATTCTGTCACTTTTTTTCACTTATGTTATTATATTCCTTCACTACTCTCCCACCTTCTCACTCCATTCTTGACCATATCACACATCTATTCCTTTTCCATTATAATAAATCTCTATATTTACAATTTCACATAATAATTCCTCATAAACCTCATTACTTTCTATGTTTAATACTTTTTAATATTTTTCTAACTTATCTAAATTAATATATATACATATATATGTATATATTAAAATCAATAATTAATTTTAAATTAAATTTAATTGTACAACGCATATTTGAGTGTGTCAAGTTACACTGCACAAATAGTTTGATGGTGACCCTTACTCGAAGGTGGGGAGTTCAATGGATAGGGGCAAATTATAATTTTAAAGTACTTATAAAGGTTCTTAGTATAAATAGTAGATGGTGATTGACTTTTTTATTGTCATCCATACAAAAATTAATTTAGTATAAAACGTTCTGAACAATCGTGAATATTAAAAAATTGTTTGAAACACGTAAATCTTGTATCTTACAATTACTTTCTTTTTGTAATTATTATATACTTTCACGATCTGAATATAATTCATTCCCCAACAATATGATCATCTAAAAGTCACAAATTGAGAAATTCCCACGTTAAAAGCCTACCATTAATTAATTAATTAATTGTATTAATTAATTACGGGTTGTACTGTTAAATGCCATTATTAATTTTCTTTTGTTTTATGAAATGGGGTTTTATAAATATTAACTCAAACTTGTAGATCAATGATTAATTATTGAATGAAATTATTCTTAAATCCATATTTTTATCTTATATATCAATTCATATATATATAAATATATATAATACGTATACAAAAGTTGAAATTGTGCGTTAACTATTTATCTTTATACAAATGACATATAATTGTATATGAAATTAAACATAAAATAAATTCTAATTTCAAAATAGAGTATTAGAATTATAATAATTGTGGAAATATTATTCAAATGCGACGGTACACATTAGTAGAAACATAGAGTTGGTTTTTTTTTTTTTTTTTTTTTTTGCAATAAAAGTATAACCTAACACTCAATAAAACCCACTCCAAAAAATGAAAGTAAAGAAGAAAAATAAATAAATAAAATCGTTTTTATTTGTGCAATAATAAATCCAGCGAGTTGGTCAAAGTGGCTGTCCATTTCCTTCGATTTTCCTTCTGTCGTTTGATAGTGATGTTGCAATATAACTTTTAAATTCCAAAATTTCAATAAAAATAAAATAAAAATTCATGGTTTGTATTCCACTATAGTTTATTTTATTTTATTTTTATTCCAAAGTAGTGATAATATTTTTTACCGTGCAGTTTTGGGACCATTCACTTTAGAACAAAAGGATGTATTGTAAGATTTCTTTTAATATCAGCAATCAAGGGATTATGCCATAATAATTAATTAATTATTATGTTTTCATAGATTTGACAAAGAAAAATAAATAATGGACTATAGTATATGATAATATCTCAGAAAATGATCATTTGAATCCTATTATAAGTATCTTTTAGTTCCTTTCATTGTAAGTTCTTTTCTATATTAGTCATTTTATCTCTTACATCTTCAATAAACCATCTTAAGTTGAACTACTGATTTGTGCTTCACACTTCATAGGATATCGCTTTTACTACCAATGATGTCTTAGTATAGTGGTTGAGGCTAAGCTTGAGGTTCTATGAACAACGTCAAGATCATGACTTCGAGTCTCATTGGATATGTGGGTATTTATCTCATTTTATATGAGCTATTGTAGTTTGTTGTTTACTATTCTTAGTATATTGATGTACTGATTGAATCGTTGTAATATTCATAAAAGAATATCGCTTCTACTTTTCTGGTGGTAATAAATTGTAGGAAAAATTGTACATTTTAGCGAAAGTTAAGAGTGCTTGAAAACAAAAGTGAAAAGTGGAAAAGGGTTGAAGTTGGAATACTTGAAAAAAAAAAAAAAAAAAAAAGCTTATAATTTATAAATCCACCATTAAGCTGCAAAAGCTGGTGGAGAGAAGTTCATAACTTTTGATTTAAATGATCTTAACTTAAGTAGTTAAAAAAACAAAACTTGTAAATAATAATAAAAAAAAATACTTTTTTCGACTTATTTTCAAGATAAAGCTAATAATCATTTAAGTTGAATTATTGCAAATACTCCTGTAATAGCATAAGAGATTACCAACTACACTAGTGACTTCCATTCATATACTATATTTGAATATCGTTGTTTAGAAACACGATGATAAAAAACTATGCTCTCAAAATTTTCAGCTGTTTTGTCCGTGATGTAGAAGTAGTTTTTAGTAAAGGGAATAATTGGAAAAAATGCTCTCGACATAATTGCACCCTAAATTTTTAGAGAGAGAGTTTTTGCATGAGTAGCTAAATCAATGAATCGTAACTTCCTATTAAAAAATAATATATCTTGTATTTATAGTAATTTGGTTATTTTATGGTGAGATAGGGTGCATATATTTACCATGTGGTATACGCATGAAAATTACTATTATATTCTTGTAAGTAGATTATTATTACTATAATATACATCAGTCCGATATATTTTCGTATGAGTATTATCCACTAACTTTCTAATATAAGTAATAACCCCCTAGATTATAATTCATTTAAGTCAAATTTGGATAGATTCTCAAAAAAGAAGTGGTCAAATAATTTTTCAAACTATCACTCTCAAAGCACTTCATGGCAAACCATGTCCATAAACCCTTGACCACTTTGTGAGTGGTGCCCATGAATTGAACAATAAATCTTTAAAAAAGAAAAGGTTCCAAATGGAGGGCTAAAACATGGATGGGAACAACATCAGATTTGGGCCTTTTATAGGGTAAATTGCATTAACGTCTGCTAAAATTAGGTCTAATTATACGAATATTTTCTATCTTTCAAAAAGTTAAAAGTATGGGGTGTTGATGTAATTCACGTAATGGGAAATTTTAACCCAAATTAAATTTGGTTTTGTATGAACTAATTATATGACAAGTACAATATACTTGTTGTGTGATTGATGTGCAATCTAAAGACAATAATCAATTACATGACAAATGTATCACATTTGCTCTGTGATTGGTTTGGTTTGTCCAAACCTAGTTCGGGTAAGAATTTTGTCTCACATCGTCAAGGGGTGTTTGTGTGAGTTTTTGTCCCTAAGAAGATGTCGATGTAAATTACACTTACAACTTAGACGGTATCTTTATAATTTTACAAAGAATAGAAAGTATTTTTTATAATTATATCTAATAATTAGGAGTATCGATGCAATTTGTACCATTTTTACAACTAGATTCTTTGATTTTTCTAAAAAAATTTAAAAAGAATATTCCTATAGTAATCTATTTTATTTATTTAGAGAAAATGTGGGACCCAAATTAAAAATAAAAATAAAATAAAATAAAGAAGGGTCCAAGAAATTCCAGGAGATAGACACCACAAATTGGGCAACATTGGTGGACATGATTTTTCATGTGCATGTGCTTGTTGGGCACCTTTTTATGACATTGAAACTGTTTTTTATATTTCCTAGGAGTTGTGCAATTTCTAAGAGCCATTCCATTTGTGTAATCGATGAGCTCGAAAAAGGGTCCGGGGCAAAAATGTCACATCAATATTAATTTATTATGTAATATAAATAAATATTAAGAATGTCGTGAATATATGTTTTTCAAAAACCAGCAGTCGGGCACGCTCAAGAGTATGGTTGAATTTTAACAAAAAAACAATATCTATGTGTTTGTGAAAAAAATTTAAATTAGACACACAATATTTTATCATAATATAACATTAAGAAATGAATTAATACTAATAGTTAAAACACACTTGGTATATATGCATAATTTAAAATTTTATTATATTTTTATCTGATTAAACAAAAGAAATCACAAATAAAATAATAACTAATCAGAATTGATATAAGAAAATAATATCAAAATGTGAATGAATACAAAATTATCGAAAGAGTTAACTGATTAAATAAATGGATATCTTGTTAATAACTTAATATGTTTATGGGTACTTTTGTGGACAAATATTTTTTCTTTCAAGTTTACTCTAGGGGTCACATCTTTAGTAAATAGTATAGATTTATTATGAGTAAGTTCGAGCTAGTTTAAAGTGGCGAATGAAAAATAAAATCTGGTAATGAGTCGATTGCCTCATTTAACGAGTTATGATACCTATATACGATCGAGTAACAAAGGAAGATTGTAATACAAAGTAATTAATGCCGTACGTATGATGTTTTGTTCTATTCGTGCGACGTATTTAGAGGTGAAAATAGTATTGATATATCATTAACAATATGTATTTAAGTTGTATCATATATTACATAAATTTATAAAAACAATAGAAAAAAGAGTACATATTAGTTTTTTTGAATGTTTTTTCTTATTTATTTGTGTATTTCAACCTCTAAACACAGCGTTCGAAATTTCAACTTTCGTCTTATTTTCTACAAAAATCAAATCTCTTTATTCTCTCTGCTTAACTTTGCATGTTTTAGAAATCAGGTAAATACTATTTGAAAATATCTATCAAATGTGATAATATTTTGCTTCCTTCTATTACAGGATGCTCAAATATATATTACCTAGTATAATAATATTGTAAAAACAATAAATGTAATAAGTTTGCTTTTGATATGTATATACTTTACGAATTTGTTTTTCAATCTTAATTGTGTTTTTGAACACAAATTAAGACAACCACTACTATATGGACAAACACATTCGTAAAGTTTGTACGTGTAGTAATGACAGTAAAAAGAAACAATCTAGAGCGAATTGTTTTATGTTAATTTCCTAATGTTGTTGAATCAAATTATGTAATATGTGCATGTGGTTGCAACAAGTTTTTATACTTGTCATATGGTACATGCAATAAATGTGCGTGCGTGTACGTGCATGTTTGTAGATTAATGCATAAGGTTGTAATGGAATTTATTATTTCGTCGTACATCTAGAAAATATATTAACGTTGCAATTAAAGGTATTTATGTATGAAACATCATGCTTATATAGCAACAAGTATCTTTACTTCATAGGTATATCAAATATCTTGATGAAGAAAATATTGAAACTTTTATATGCAAATAATTGACAAGGGAATATATATCTTAGGAACCAAAGGATCACATGGATACATATTTCGATATCATGGCACAATTATCCAACAATATGAAACTGTGTACCGCGGTACTACCGCTAAAAAGCGCTATTGATCTAAGAGAATAAGACAATCTCCAATAAATCACTAAATTCGAATCATACTAGAGTTAAAATACTATTTTTCGCAGTAAATCTTACCTAAATTTCTTTTTTTCCAATTCTACATATCATGATCATTTGAAATATTTCAAAATGCAGTAATTAACTATGTATAGAACAAATATTATTTGCAGGCACTATACAAATTTATTTATCTCTGTTTTACACAAATTATGCACACGATTGTGGCATCATTCTTACTTATAATATGCGTGCATTAAACAAACTGCTTTCATTATTTTACTATGTTGTCAACGATAATATCCATAGCTTTAGTAGAAAGATCAAAATTACTAGCTAAGACGGATCGTTAAAGACGCAATCTTTGATGTAAATCATGGGTTTGAACAGTTCAACTTTTAAGTAAGAGAAAAATTTGGTTATGTAGGTTTGTTGATTTGATTTTGAGCTAAAATTTTGTCCTCTAGTGCATGTTTTTTAAGACATGAACGAAGCTTATGATCATATTAGCGATCGAGAATTAATAACCAACTTAAGTTGCGATGACTCTCATTGCAACAAATTTCTTGTTAGACTTCTCCACGTTTTTTTTTTCTTTCTTTTTTTTTTTTGTTACAAGTTGGAAAAATTCTCTGAATAAGTGAAGCAAGAAAGTTTGCGGATGGACTTATTTGAGATGCTTAATAAACCAAGACAACATGTCGTTGTGAGCCTCTTCTGCGCTCTTCGTAGCCAACTTATCTTCGTCTTTGTACCTTATGGTCCATCCATGTGTAGCTCCGGGAAATATCTTCACAAAGCTATCGAACTGAGCAGGAAGATCTCCGTAACTTTCATTAAGAGCATAAAACCTTATATACATGTATATGAAGTTGACTATAAGATTAAAATAACAACAAAAATAAATTATATCGATATCTCCTAAGGTTAGGTCTAATTGCACAAACACGATTTGCTCTTTGCAATATTACAAGTACATTCCTGAGGGGGGGTCGATGTAAGTTTTTGCCCTTGAGGCGTTGTTAATGTAAATTACAACTACAACCTCAATGGGAATACTTGTAACTTTTTCAAAAGATGAGGAGCATTTGTAGTATTAGACCTAACCTCGAGAGTGCCCATGTAATTACCCTAATAATAAGGACAAATTATTGATGGATTTAATATTATATCATTTTGGTTCTAACAATTTCACAACGTCATTATTATTATTTGAAGTAGAAAGAATAGGATGTAAAAAAAGTATGTATATGTTCAACAACTCAAAAGAAACACTTAATTTGAAGTAGAAAAACAAGATGTAAATAGATGATCCCAGGCTCAAATTGCAGTTTTAGTTCTATAATTATAGCTATTTGGCATTTTAATTCTATAATTTGTCAGGGTTATAAAAGGATCCTTCACCTTTTTCATAATTTCACAATTAGGACAAAATTAGTTGAAATTTTCAAGGTTGACCAGAATTATAATGTCACTTTCCACTTAATTTTATTTTAAAATTGCGAAATTAGAAAAGGTTAAGGACTAATTTACAACACTGGCAAGCTACAAGATTAACATACTAAAAAAAACCTATTTACAAGACTAAAAACACAATTAAACCAGCCGATGATCCTCAGTGAAAGAAATTTAAATGTAAATACAAACTTTGGGTTTAATGTAATTTACCCCCCTGTGATATTGTAAACGAGCAAATTACCCCCTTATTGAAAGATAATAGTAGTTTACCTCCCTATGTTCTTTAAAATGGAGCAATTTTACGTCCCTGTCCAGGGAGGTAAATTGCTCCATTTTAAAAAACAAGGGGAGGTAAATTGATTCATTTTAAAAAACACATGGAGATAAATTCCTATTTTATTTTTTATAGAGGGGTAATTTGCTCATTTACAATATCACATGGGGCTGCTTGCATTTTTCTCTATAAACTCTATGCAGATTTCATACCTCGGGCTTTTTCTTTAAAATACTTTCAAATTCTCTCACAAGCATCGGTGGAGAAAATTGGTCAATCTCAGCTCCAAGAATTGAAATTGGAACCTTAACTCCTGTAATAATTTATTATCAAATATTTTACACTTACCATGTAATTGATTCAGATCTAATCAAATTCAGATAAATAAATATCTTACCTCGAATATCTTGTATAGATACATTTGAAGGATGTAGGAGTACCGCGGCATCGATATAAGCATGCTTTGTGAGTTCCACGTTAACTTTACCTAAAACAATATCCCATTTATACTCTCACCATATTTTTAATATTAAGCAAAATGGTTAATTACACCGTCCTTCCCTACTTTAGAATAATTATATGTAAATCACCTGGGATTTGAAAAATTATTCCTAGTATTTTTTATGTTTATTTATGTCTAACAAATATATAAATTCATTTGTTAGTAAAATTTGCTGAGATGAGCATAAAAAAGTTGTATGAAATCCATGCTTACGCCCGATTGATTTACAGACTTATTATAGGTCAAACAATTTTTTTTTTTAGCAAACTACCCTTTTACGTAAGGGTGGAGTGTATCTCCTCACACGACTTATAGCATGTGAAGATGTATAAGGGTTGTTTGATCAGAAAAAAAATTGTTTTACCTGCAATAAATCGACAATAAGTCAATCGATCGGGGGCAATTGTGGATTTTCATTCAATTCTTTTGTTGATAGCAACATATTTTGTGAATTTTACTAATGAATAAGACTATTTGTTGGACGAAAACAAACATCAGGGTTACTACCAGATGTAATTATTCAAACCACATGGAATCCACGTATAACTACACTAAACCTTAGGGTAGGGTGGTGTAACTATCCCTAAGAAGAATAGGGAACCTTTGGGATAATTATATTTACACCCCATGATGTAGTTTATGTAAATGATGCTGACGTTTTTGGGGTTGTATGTGTAATTTTCAAAAAGTATGAATAATTTGTGTAAATAATGATATTTCTGGTGAGTGTATGAGTAATATTGTATAAATAGATCACAAGTCAGGGGCGCAAATATAATTATCACAATAGGTAAAACCTCTTAACATGTGTCCTAAATTTATTTTGAAGAAATAAACTGACCTCCCCAACAGAAACCTGCAACTCCAATCTTAGTTATGTTGTTTCTCTTTATAGCTTCAACAACAACCTTTGCATCTTCAAAGCCTTGATCCTACAAAAGTTGAACGATGTCTTAAAATATAGTTCGATCGAGCAAGAATGCATGATTGAGTGATTTCAAAAGTTGATAGAGTAAATTACAACGACCTCTCATGAGGTTTATTATAATTATAAATACCGAATTGTTCTTTGACAATTATAAACACCCAAAGAATTTCTTTGAAAATTATAAATACCGAAAGAAACTAATGGCCGTCTAACATATACCCTCTTAGTAGACTGTCATGAGGCGGTATTTGTTAGATGACCATTAGTTCTAGCGGGTATTTATAATTTTTCAATAATGAGGGGTATTTATAATGACGACAAACTTTAAGAGAACTCGTTATAGTTTACCCAATTAAAAAGATAACTCACGTATTTATGATTTTTAAACCAAATGTGGAAAGGTTTATCAGGTCTCCCATTTACAAATGGATCTCCACGAAAGAAATCTGGAACCACGGTATAAAATCCAGCTGCAGCTACTTTATCCGCAAGCATCCTTTGTGGTTGTCGACAAACATTGGAGCATAAGATTCAGGGTAAATTACAAAAAGCCTCTCCTGAGGTTTGGTATAATTACGAATACCTCCTCATATGCATGCACTATTAATTAGGGTGTGAAGATTGTATAAGGGCAATTTGGTCAGTAAATATTTGTTTGGCCTATAATAAGTTTATAAGTCAATCGGGGTTGAATATGAGTTTTCATTCAACTGTTTTGTTGATATCAACAAATTTCGTAAATTTTATTAGCACATTGATCTATATATTTGTTGGATGGAAACAAACGCCAGAGGTACTTACTATGTGTAATTTTCCAAACCATTGGAAAATCTACATGTAATTACACCAAATTACAAGAGAGGATAGTGTAATTATATTCCTTTGGCATTTAAACCTTGTAACTTGTTAGGGCTGTAAAATAGTTATTCACCTTTTTTAATTTCACGATTTTGAGGACAGAATTGAACGAAATTTTCAATGTTGCCCTGAAAGTAATAACATCATAATCCCAACCAACTTTGAAAGTTCCGACCAATTCTGTTCTAAAATCGCAAAATTAGAAAAAGGTGAACGACCACTTTGCAACCTGACAAATTACAGAGTTAAAGTACCAAATGACTATAATTACACGACTCAAAATGCAATTAAACCTAATTCATGACATAGAAATACCTTAAATGAGGAGCCTCATATCCTGCATAAGATGGGAAGGGAAAAATGCAAGAATTTTTAACATGAAATTTTGTGATGGTACAAAGATCACAAATTTAAAGAAAATTAGTATATACCATAAACATCTGATATTAATACGACAGATGTGTCGGAATTCGCAGAGCCTGAAATGTAGCTGTTGAGACCACCAAGTTGTTGCACTTTTCCTACTCCACTGTTTGGGCTTAGAGTTGGAGGATTGTCAGTGCATTGGTGACTTGACACACCTGCAAATAAGATGTTACTTATGTCAGTCACTTGTTGCCCTAAAAGTTCATTTTAGGACAATAATTTCTTAGACCATGATTTTAAATGAATAAAAGTGAAGAGAAAGCAAGATATCAAAAATGCAATTTTACCTAAACACGCTCATCTATATATGAAAAGTTCGGTTTTATGTAATTGATTGAGATATTTGCAAACTTTTCGCTTATGATTTTTAAAATTAATCGTGAAATTTTACCGAACTCCATCAATTTAGAAGGGCACACCTGAAATAATAGTTACGATCAAAGCGATGAACAGCAGTTGGGCCGCCATTGTTGATGAGATTTGATGAGTTGAAAGGTGATGGAGGAAGTTTATACTTCCTCCTAGAAAAAAAAAGGAAGATAAAATAAAGTGGGAGCTTCGAATGACAATCGCGTTGGCAAACAACATTTATAAGTACAAACATTTCGGGCTCCCCTGATTTTTGCGGCAAAATATTCTCTTTTACAAACATGTCGGATTCTATTACAAGGGTGAATGTGTCAAACTTAAAAACCGCAAAAATCTCTTTGTCACAAACATTAATTGGGGAATTAATTAGATAAGATCGAAATATTGATGCTATTGAAGAAGAAATAATAATGGCGCATTAATTAGTACGGTTATGAGAAAGTAAACTAAAGAGGTCAAATTAAAATTTTACGACTTTTATGGAAATCACATATGCGCGTGTGCACACACACACATGTATATATATATATATATATATATATATGAGTGCTTTTAATTGATTGCAAGAAATAGTGTCATTAGTAACAACACAAATTAATTTCTTGCAAAATAGTAAAATAATTAAAGAATAATACAATTATTATACCCCTCAATTAAAAAAATTTAAAACAAGGCCTTAAATTATAATGTTAACTTACTAGATCCGATATAAAATAGATAATCCCATTTTTTTCTTTAGAAAAAATTATAATAGTATAAATTAATAATGATTATTAATGAAAAGATGTAAAGATTTACGAATATGATATTGTATATGTAGTAGTGTCACATTGATCTCTAAACGCATATCCCTACACTTGCAACGCACGTGATGCTGTATGGTATACATAATATCACATTATTAAAAAAGATATATAGTAGAAGTTTCACAAATACAAGAAGATGGAAAAGTTTAATTAGTATTAAATAGAAGATAAAATTGCAATTTTGGTCCCAAAGTATGGTGGTTTGCAATATTAGTCCTATACTTTCTAGAATAACCAATATTAGTCCCAAATTTTTGGAAAACGTTGCAAAGTTAGTCCCACCGTGAAAAAAATTGCAACTTTTGGGATTAACTTCGCAACATTTGGGACAAACTTTGGGACTAGTTTTGCAATATTTTGCTAAAATGTGGGACTAATTTTGCAACGCTTTTATAAAGTGTGGGACTAATATT
The DNA here is from genome assembly GCA_034509735.1 of Sesamum alatum. Classification (NCBI taxonomy): domain Eukaryota; kingdom Viridiplantae; phylum Streptophyta; class Magnoliopsida; order Lamiales; family Pedaliaceae; genus Sesamum; species Sesamum alatum. The sequence continues at coordinate 3,136,872 of JACGWO010000002.1, forward strand.
GCTATGGTGGGACTAACTTTGCAACGTTTTCCTAAAGTATGGGACTAATGTTTGCTATTTCAAAAAGTATGAAACTAATATTGCAAACCACCCTATATTTTGGGATCAAATTGCAATTTTCTCTAAATAGAATGAAACAATTAAGTTTCTCCGACTTTGTAAAACTATCATGCGCTTGATTCTCTCTCTCTCTCTCCCTCTCTTTTTGCAATGCTTCTCCTACAACTACTTATTATTGTTTTATTTTTGCATGATCTTTGGTTCACTTAATCTGGCTTTAATACAACTAGGTCATGTTTACTATTTTGGATTGGATTGGATAACTAGCCAATCCAGGTGAAACGACCGTTTACTTGCTTGGATGGGGGCTCGAGATTGAACATCAGGCTTGGGTCTAATCATTGTTCCACTCAGTGAAGGTGGTATGAGTTCTTTGCAAGTGCGACCATTACAACCAATTCAAATAAATTGACTACAGTTAATCACGGTTTTTTTTAATCATACATTTAATTTCAATTTATCTTATTACCCCCATTATCTCATAACACAAAGTAAATGGGCCTTACTTAATTTGTTAAAAATGTGGTGGCTAAGATACCAATCCCAAATATTGTATCACACGCAACATATGTCACGTACAATGGGCCCAACATATTAAATGATTGATTATAATGAATAAATTCTCAATCTTTTAGTTTTAACTTGTCATACAAATAAGTTATTGAAGAACAAAGACATAAAATAAAAGTGTATATCAAAAGTAATTAATTAAAATTTTAGGTGCTGATGAGTTTGTGACGTAGGAGTCTATGTATGTTATATGGGCATGGAACGGCAACAAAATTTCCTACTTGCCATACGATACATGCCATGCATGTGCCTGTGTGCGTGTATATGGCGTGTTGGTAAAATTAAATAAAGTTGTAATTATATTTCTTAGTTTTTGTTATATCTACAAATATTTAGTATTTATACAGTTAAAGGGTGTAATTTATGTATGAAAAAATGTAATATAGAAAAAAATATCTTTACATCGGCGTGGAATATTTTTCTATCCAGTTCCTTTTAAACACAATATAGTTCCTTTTTAAACACAATATCAATATGTAATATGCATGCGTCATTTTATGTTATGCATCAATCGCTTTGATGAAGAAAATATTGAAACTTTCATGCAAATTGATGGGCACAATTGACAGGGAATATATATCATCTGAAGCAAAGCATAAGATGGATGTATATGTCCATATAATGACACAGTTATCCAACAATAAAACCTCACACTACATATGTTACTGCTGAAAGGTGCTATTGATCTAATAAAGAATAATTAAGACAATTTTCGTTAGTTTTGAAAAATGTTACTTGTTCATGACATGATTTGAAATCCAACATAGTCTTCAAATTCAAATAAATAAGTAAACTCATCCACAATAAAATTAAATATTAACTTGCAGAACTAATTAATTACCACTTCTTTTGTCATTTTTGTTTGTACTAAAGTTATTCTTATTATCGTGGTGAACATATATAGTGAAACAATGAAAGCAATTTTTCAAAAAACTTTGTAGGATATATGTATGCATATATACAATATGTGTTCATGCATGCACATAAGTGAAAAAATTATCAATATTGCGTGCGTAATTTGTGTAAATCAGAGATACATAAAATTCATATACTACCTGCAAATAAGTATGTGTGATACACAATCGATTCTTACATTTGAAAGATATTAAATAATTATGACATATAAAAGTTCGGACATAATTTCTAGGTAATTGATTAGTTATGGAAGTTAATATTTAATTTTATTGTGGCTGAATTTACTTATTCATTTGAATTTGAAACCTATGCTGGATTTCAAACCATGTCATGAACAAGGAACATTTTCAAAACCTAAATCGATCGAACTAGTTAAACTAGTGAACATTGTCTTATTCTTTCTCAGATCGATGACACCTTTCGACAGTGATATCATGGGCCGCGGTTTCATATTATTGGATAACTGTGCCATAATATCAAAATATGCATCCATGTGATCCTTTGCTTCAGACAATATATATTGTCCTCATCAATTGAGCCCATCAATTTGCATAAATGTTTTAATGTTTTCTTCATCAAAGCAACTGATGCATAGCATAAAATGGCTCGTGCATTTTACATATTTATTGTGTTTAAAAAGGAACTGGCATAGGAAAATATTCCACTACGAAGTAAAGATATTTTTTGCCATACATAAATTATATGATCTTTCACTGTATAAATAATATATTTGTAGATATAACAAGAAGTAAAAAATACAGTTACAACCTTATCCAATCTTACCAACATGTCATATACACACACATACATACTCGCACGCACGCATCCGTATGGCATGTATCATATGGCAAATTTGCGCATAATTTTTCTCTATATAGAAAATTTGTATTTTGCATGTTTAAATTTGTTCCATTTTTTGAATTTATAATTAGATGGTAAATGTCATTTACCACAAAGATTTAAGGTTCTAAATATATATATATATATATATATATATATATTTACAGTAGTATTTCAAAATGTACAAGCATTCTGCATTACGACAAATTTTGGAGTTTTGAGTTTAACATTGTTCTCTCATCAAAATTCTATAATACAATCAAAGTTTTGTAGTGTTTAGGTCCTACAAGTAGACAAGTTATAAGTATGTAAAAGTAGAACTGAAAAATAAAGAATTGAAAGTGTTTTATATATAAGGGTGTTTTTACTTATATATACTCCATGAAGGTCGTAAAACTTAAATTTGGTCTTTTCGGTTTATTACTTTCTCGGAACGTTATTAATGCACCATTCTTTTTCTTCTTCAATAGAATACATTGCAGGTATGTATCAATATCTTATCTAATTAAGCATCTTAAATGTTTGTCATAGAGAGATTTTGCAATTTTTAAGTTTGATATATTCACTCTTGTAGTAGAATTTTACATGTGTGTAAAAGAGAGTATGTTGCCACAAAAGTTACAAAACCAGGGGCCCCAAAATGTTTTTTTTGCCAACGCGATTGTCATTCGAAGCTCCCACTTTATTTCATCTTCCTAATATTTCTAGGAGCAAGTAAAAAATTCCTACATCACCTTTCAAACTCATCAAATCTTATCAACAATGGCAGCTCGACTGCTATTTATCGCTTTGATCGTAACGATTATTTCAGGCGTGTCTTTCTAAATCGACTGAGTCCGGTAAACTTTCATAAGGTATCATAAGTCTAAAATCAGATTTGAAGCCTCCGAAATGTCCTACAAGACAATTTTAATAAGAATAACACTGAGAAGATTCGGTTATAGCCTCCAATGCTTAAATCATGAGATTGTTAAGACCTCAGACACTAGAAGAAATTTCACTATCGACTACAAATTTATTTGCTACAGACTAAAAACATGGTAAATAATTATTATTAATCATGGTTAAACAAAAACCGTTGCGAAAACCTAAATTATCCACTGTGAAAATTCTTTTTGCCATGGTTATGAGCATGACAAATATTTTTGACATGGCAAATGTTTTTAACCACACTCGCAAATACCACGGTCAATATCGTTGTATGACCGTGGTGAATGACTATTCACCACGACTATTTGTTTTTAACTATATTAGCCATGGTTAAATGTTAAATTTAGTCTAGTGAGAGGATAAGCTTTGAAAGTAAATTTGGTAGTCAAAGTTATTCTGAGATGTGGAGAGTGTCTATCTACACTGTATATAAAGGTATGAATCCACAAGTGTTTGGTCCCCATTATGAAAGGACAATACATCCTTACTTAAGTACTCCTTTCAATAATATATAAAAGTTAGGTATAAAAGAATAATATTTTTTAAAAAAGAAAAGAAAAGTATTTAGTAGTACTAATTGTTCTAAACACTTAGAGATTGAATAATATATCCAACCAAAAAAAATTATAAATATGAAAATAATATTTCAATGCAATTACTTTACTAGAAGATATCTTTACTATTTTAAGAAATTTTTAAGTTAAAATGTTGTCAATATTGTGTGCATAATTTGTGTACATATAGATATGCATAAATTTATATACTACCTGAAAATAATATATTTGTTATAGGCAATCAATTCTTACATTTGAAATATTTTAAATAATTATGACATGTAAAAGTTAGAACATAATTTATAGGTAATTAATTAGATACTGATGTAAATATTTATTTTATTGTGGTGGATTTACTTATTTATTTGAGTTTGAAAACTACGCTGGATCAAACCATGTCATGAACAAGTAACATTTTCGAAACCTAAATCGAACAAGTTAAACTAGTGAACATTGTCTTATTCTTTCTCAGAACATAGCACCTTCTAGCAGAATACCGTGGTGAGCGGTTTCATATTATTGGATAACTGTCCCATGATATCAAACTATCATTCATGTGATCCTTTGCTTCAAACGATATGTATTCCCTCGTCAATTGTGCCCATCAATTCGCATAAATGTTTAGATATTTTTTTCATCAAAGCGATCTATGCATAACACAAAATGACTCGTGCATTTTACATATTGATATTGTGTTTAAAAAGGAATGAGATGGGAAAATATTCCACAATGAATTAAAGATATTTGTTGCAATAGTAGATAATTCCATAGATCATATTACTTTTAATTGTATAAATAGTATACTTGTAGATATACCAAGAAGTAAGAACTACCATTACAACCTTATCCAATCTTACCATCATGTCATATACATATACATGCACGCACGCACGCGCGCACACACACACACACATGTATAGCATGTATCGTATGCAAGTAGGAACTTTTGTTGCAATTTCATGCACATATAACAACACCAAGAAGGTTCTGTTATAGCCTCCAATCTTTAATCATGAGATTGTTAAGACGATAAGCTTTGAAAGTAAATTTGGTAAGTCAAAGTTATTATGATGTGTGGAGAGCGTCTATCTATATTTATACTATATATAAAAGTATAAATTCATAGGTATTTATTTCCCATTATGAAAGGACAATTACATCCTTACTCATGTATTCCTTTTAATAATATATAAAAATTAATAATAAAAAAATTAAAAGAAACTAACATAAATGTATTTAGTAGTCCTAGTTGTTTTAAACTACTTAGTGATTGAATAATATATCCAACTAAAAAAATTATAAATTTCTATGCAATTACTTTAGCAGAAGAAATCTTAATTGTTTTAAGAAAATTTTAAGTGAAAATGTTGTCAATATTAGGTGAGTAATTTGTGTAGATATAGAGATACATAAATTTATATATTACCTGCAAATAATATATGTGTTTTGGGCAATAAATTCTTACATTTTAAATATTTTAAATAATTATGAGATATAAAAGTTAGAACATAATTTATAGGTAATTAATTAGTTACGGATGTAAATATTTAATTTTTCTGTGGTGGATTTACTTATTTATTCGAGTTTGAAAACTATACTGGATTTCAAACCATGTCACGAACAAGTAACATTTTCGAAACCTAAATTGAACAAGTTAAACTAGTGAATGTCGTCTTATTCTTTCTCATATTGATAGCACCTTTCAGTAGTAACACTGTGGTGTGCGGTTTCATATTATTGGATAGCTGTCCCATGATATCAAAATATGCATTCATGTGATCCTTTACTACAGACAATAATATATTCCCTCGTCAATTGTGCCCATCAATTTGCATAAATATTTTGATATTTTCTTCATCAAAGCAATTGATGCATAACATAAAATGACTTGTGCATTTACATATTGATATTGTGTTTAAACTGGAATTGCGATGGAAAAATATTCCACGATGAATTAAAGATATTTTTTCATAGTATATTTGTGATATAACAGGAAGTAAGAAATATAGTTACAACGTTATCCAATCTTAACAACATATATGAACACGCGCACACATATGTATGGCATGTATTGTATGGAAAGTAGGAATTTTTATTGCAATTCCATCCACATATAGCATACATAAGACTCACATATATGTCACAAACTCGTCAGCACCTAAAATTTTAGTTAATAACATATCGCATAATGTGCTTAAACTTAAAAGGTTGAAAATAAATTAGTAATAATCAATCATTTAATATGTGGGGCCCATTTCACACGCCATTTGTTGCGAATGATACTAACCAAAATGTTGGCGGTTTCGGGCGTTCGGCAGTTTTTACACTCTAGCAAGAACAAGACGTTGAGACTAATCAAAAACAAGAATATATATAGTTAAGGTAAGAAAATTGGATTGTAATGTCAGTGGAGTTTTCATGTAAAACTATACATGAGCCGGTTTATTTACGTTTTAATTTTCAATGATAAATATGTATTTTCAATTTTGTATAGGTTTTTGTGTGAAAATGAAAAATATTTTTGGATTAATTAATGGGATTGTGTTTTATATTGAACTGTCCCGTCAAATGAATATATTTTCAATGAAAATACCTATAAACAAATATATTTTATTTTAATTACTACTTCAAAAACTGAAAATGAAACATAAACAAACAGGCAAGTGTTTCGATAATCTGAAATCTTGTTTGTATTTATTAGTATGGCAATCTCGTAGGGAGTCTTTTCAGGACCGTCGACAATTACATCCACTAATAGGGAAAACATCATCCATGTCTTAAAACACGCACCGAAGCAGAAAAAGCAAACTCAAAATAAAATTACTAAAGAAGTTTATGCTTTTCTAGTTTTTGTAACCTAATAATTGAACTGTTATAATACACGATGAATGAATATTACGTTATAAAACTTATGATGCTAACATACAATTAACATCAAATGATGGAGATTTGAGAACTTCACACTTTATGTCAAAACCCCGTCTTAACTACTATCATTTTTCATTTTGTTTGTACTAAAGTAATTCTTATTATCGTTGCGAACATATATAGCGAAACAATGAAAACAATTTTTCTATAAACTTTCTAGAATATATGTGTCAATATATAATATATGTTCATGAATGCACATAAGTGAAAATGTTGTAAATATTGCGTGCGTAATTTGTGTACATAAGAGATACGTAAACTTATATACTACCGGCAAATTATATTGTGTTATATCCAATTAATTTTTACATTTGAAAGATATTAAATAGTCATGACATATAAAAGTTAGAACATAATTTATAGATAATTGATTAGTTACGGAAGTTAATATTTAATTTTACTGTGGATGAATTTACTTATTTATTTGAGTTTAAAACCTATCCTGGATTTCAAACCATGTCATGAACAAGGACATTTTCGAAACCTAAATCGACCGAACAAGTTAAACTAGTGAACGCTGTCTTATTCTTTCTCAGATCGATGGCACCTTTCGGCAGTGATACTATGGTGTGCGGTTTCATATTATTGGATAACTGTGTCATTATATCGAAATACGCATCCATGTGATCCTTTGCTTCGGACGTTATATATTCCCTCGTCAAATGTTTTTATAAGATTTTCTTCATCCAAGCGATTGATGCATAACATAAAATGATTTGTGCATTTTACATATTGATAAAGTGTTTAAAAAGGAATTGGGTTAGGAAAATATTCCACAATGAAGGAAAGATATTTGTTGATATACTACATAATTCTCATACATAAATTATATGATCTTTAACTGTATAAATAGTATATTTGCAGATATACCAAGAAGTAAGATATGTAGTTACAACATTATCCAGTCTTACCAACATGTCATATATACATATATGCACGCACGCACACACGCACGTGTATGGAATGTATTGTATGGCAAGTTGGAAATTTTTTGCAATTCCATGCACATATAACATACATAAGACTCATATGTATGTGACAAACTCATCTAGCACCTAAAATTTGAATTAATTACATATCACATAATGTGATTAAAATTAAAAGGTTGAAAATTAATTAGTATAACAATCACGGGCCCATGCACATGCCATATGTTGCGCATGATACTAACCAAAACAGTTGGTGGTTTTAACACTTACAAAAAAAATAAGACGTTGAGACTAAACCAAAAGCAATAATATATATATATGTATAACTCTTTCATTTACGGAAAGTAATAATTATCGAATAATTAAAGTCAATATACAATAATTTAGGAAACACATAGCTAAATTACTCAATTAACAAAATGTAACAAGTTTCAGAATAATTAAAGTTAAATACACAATAGTTAAAGGGTAAATGCTACGTACATTTGGTCCCTTAAATTTTTGTTAAGAATCACTTTAGTCATTCAATTTCATTTCTTGACTTTAACATCCCTAAACTTTAGTTTTTGTCTCAATTTGATCCCTCTGACCATTTTTTCGGCAAAAATGTGGGCGAATTTTGACTTTTGGGAGGGTAAAATGGTCAGTTTAAGTTTAATTTTCTTACTTTAGCCCTTTAAGTTTATAAAATTATCAAATTAGTCATTTTATAGGCGAGAAAGAATTTTTTTTTTTTATATTTTTGCATGTTGAATATGATATAATTATCTTATGTGAATAATCAAAATTTTGAACTCTTGCAAACATAATAATAACATATTGTGTAACTTAATATAAATTAGTCTTTTTTTTTCATTTTCATAAGTTAAAAAAAAATAAATTTATGAATAAATTTTATAAACCTATCTAATATGAATTTATAATAAAAAAATCTAAGTCACTAATTTTTAATCTTAGGAGTTAAAGATAAATCTAAAAAAAATTAAATCTTAGCAATATTTATTCAATACTAACAACTAGGATTTTGAACAAATAGTTGGTGGAATGTACTTAATTTCTAACTAGATTATTTGATGGATTTCATATATATATATATATATATAAATAAATAAATTTTATTTTAAGAGATTTTTATAGAACTTTTTCTATAAATTGGAGCTATATGTTTAACAAACATCTTAAAATAATATATATATATATATATATATGTGAAATCCGCCAAAGAATCTAGTTCAAAAGTATATTCCACCAACTTTCAATTCGAAACTCCAAACATTTAATAAATATGTTAAGGTTTTAAATTTTTAGACTTATCTCTAATACTTAAGATGAAAAAAAAAATTACTGACTCAGATTTTTTGATATTACATTTTCATATAATAAGCTTTATAAAATTAAAATAAGAAAATGATTGCTTATTTTAAGTTGAGCAATATGCTATTATTATGTTCACAAAAGTTTGAAATTTTCATTATTCACATAAGATTATTACATCATATTCAACATACAAAAATATAAATGACTTGTTTTTCTCTAAAAAAAGGATTGATTTGACAATTTTATCAACTTAATGGACTAAAGTGAAAATCAAACTTAGATTGACCATCTTACCCTCCAAAAAGTCAAAATTCGATCATATTTTTGCTGGAAAATAGTCAGACGGTAGAAAATGAGACAAAAACTAAAGCTTAAAATGGTAAAGTCAATAATGAACTTGAGGGACTAAATTGATTCTAAATAAAAACTTAAGTGGCCAAATATAACATTTATCCATAGTCAATATATAATACAACTAAAGGTCTTTAAAAATATCTTGTCACATTTTTTATTTTTTATTTATTTTGCCGCATGAATAAAGAGAAAAACTAGAAGATGGAAGCTATGGTACAAGATAGCAAAAGAAACATAGATGAAAAAAAGAAACCATAAACCAATACCTAAAGTGGTGTTCAAGAGTGAAAAAAATCCCACCAATTGCTCTTGTTGAATCTGCGAAAATAAAAAAAAAAAAGCCCTAGGTTCTCAGTAAGGAAAAAGAATTCAAAAACAATCGGAAAGAGAAATAAAGGGATTGAGTTTACTGTGCTCTTACAGCCTGGGCAGGCGAGAGGACAGGTGGGGCCAGCGGCGGCGCGTGGTGAAGGTGGGGCGAGGGAGCGGAAGAGAGAAGAGAGGCACAGAGGGATGAGAGGGGAAGGGGAAGGAAAAAGAAAGGAGGGAGAAGAGATAAAGAGGGGAGGGTGCTCCGCGATGGTGGAGGAGAGAAGAGAGAATAGATGGCGGCGGAAAAGAGGAAGAGGAGGGGGGGGGGGGGGGGGAGAAAAGGACAGGGACGAGAGGGAAAATGAAAGAGAAATGGGAGGAAGCAGGAAATTTTAATGGGTTTAAAATTGGTTTGTTATCTTAAAAACTCTAACTTTTTTTTTTTTTTTTTTTTGTATAGATCCCAAATTTAAGTTTTACAAAAACGGGTTTTGCAATGTGGACCGTTGGTAAATTTTGGGCTTCTATAATTTGAATGTGAAATTTGTCTAAACAATTAATTAATTTTATTAAATTATTTTATATATATAATTTTAAAAAACTAATTATATATTTAATGGTGCAGTTCGGCTTTTGATGACTTTTTTTTTTAGTTCTAATCAAATCAAACCAATAAATGTGGTCCGGTTTTATTCTAAATTTAAAATTGTGATTTGAAACATAAATCATAAAAGACGATTCGATGCAATTCGATTCGATCGAGTTTGAGCAGTTATAAAATTGTTTTCATTACGCCTACCACTAATGAGGAAAGTTTCATCCATGTCTTAAAACTAGCACCGGATTACAAATCAAACTCATAATTAAATTACTAAAGATTTTTCTCCTTTTCTAGTGTTTGTAACCTAATAATTGAACTATAATTACACGTGATGAATAAATATCACATTATAGAATTTAGGGATAATTATACCGCTTTTTCCTGAGATTTGTTGTAACTACACATAAACTCCTTATGGTTTGAAAAATTACATCTATTACGCCCGGTGTTTGCTCCCATCCAAAAAAATAGATAATGTATAAAATTCATGTAATTTGCTGACATGATCAACAAAAAATTGAATGAAAACCTATATTTTTTGATAATTGACTTATAGATTTTTTGTACGTCAAAAAAAACCTTTTCTAAAGTTATTGTTGTTGTCGTTGCTAACACAATACAACAATAAAAGCAATTTTCCCCAAACTTTCTAGAATATATGCTCATGCAAGCACATAAGTGAAAATGTTGTCAATATTGTGTGCGTAATTTGTGTACATCATAGATCCATAAATTTATATATACCTGCAAATAATATATATGTTATAGACAATCAATTTTTACATTTGAAATATTTTAAATGATTATGACATAGTTATAGGTACAATGAAATTAAATAATTAAAAATTTATAGGTCATTGGTCAGTTCTGGAAGCTAATATTTAATTTTATTGTGGATGAGTTTACTTATTTATTTGAGTTTGAAGACTATGTTGGACTGAATACCTAAATCTAACAAGTTAAACTAATGAACAATATTGTCTTATTCTTTCTCAGATCGATAGCACCTTCCAACAGTAATACTGTGGTGCGCGGTTTAATATTATTGGATAACTATACCATAGTATCAAAATATGCATTCATGTGATCTTTTGCTTCTGACAATATATATTTCCTCATCAATTGTGCTCATTAGTTCGCATAAAAGTTCTAATAGTTTCTATATCAAAGAGATTGATGCATAACATAAAATGACTCGTGTGTTTAAAAGGGAATTAGCATGGGAAAATATTCTGCAATGAAGTAGAGATATACCAAGAAGTAAGAAATACAGTTACAACCTAATCCAATCTTACCAACATGTCATATACACATATATGCACGCACGTGTATGCCATGTATCGTATGGCAAGTCAACTTTTTGTTGCAATTCCATGCACATATAACATGCATAAGACTCACATATATGTCGCAAACTCATCAGAACCTAAACTTTTAATTAATTACATGTTGCGTAATGTGCTTAAAAATTAGGGTAAATTACAGCTAGCTCCCCCTGAGGTTTGACATAATTACAAATACCCTCTCGTTATTTGAGAAATTATAAATACCCCCTGAGGTTTGTAACCGTCTAACAAATAATCCATTTCAATCCATTTTTATGGGTAAATTGATCAAAATGCCCTTATGCACTGAATAATTTTTTTATTTAATTCTTAAATTTTTTTGGACTATTTCATTATTTTTCATCATATTTAATACTAATTAAACTTTTTCATCGTCTTGCATTTGTGAAACTTCTACTATCTTTTTAACTATGTGATATTATGTACACCATACAACATCACGTGCATCACAAGTGTAGGGATATGCGTTTAAAAATAAATGTGACACTACTATATGTACAATATAAATTTCATATATCATTACATCTTTCCATTAATAATCATTATTTTATACTATTATAATTTCTTTTAAAGAAAAAATGAGATTATCTATTTTATATTTGGATCTAGTAAGTTAACTTTAAGGCCTTATTTTAAATTTTTTCAACTGAGGAGGGAGTATGATAATTGTATTATTCTTTAATTTTTTCATAACATTTTATTCAATAGATCTGATTCATATATTATTTATTTTGTTAGATTGTAAATTTTTTCCATATAATTAAACTTTTAAGTTATTCTTTTTTCACTTTCCATGATATTATATTAAAAGACATTAACGTGATAGTAACAACACAATGTATGAGAATAATTCATTATTAACTAAAAATAAATTGATTAGTTGAGAAATAAAAAAAATTATACTCCATGAAAGTCATAAAACTTAAATTTGGTCTTTTTGGTTTATTACTTTCTCGGAACGTTATTAATGCACCATTCGTTTTCTTCTTCAATAGAATACGTTGCATGTCTGGATCAATATCTTATCTAGTTAAGCATATCAAATGTTTGTCATAGAGAGACTTTTGCAATTTTTAAGTTTGATATATTCACTCTTGTAGTAGAATTTTACATGTGTGTAAAAGAGAATATGTTCCCACAAAGGTTACAAAACGAGGGGCAAGCTCCCACTTTATTCCATCTTCCTAATATTTCTAGGAGGATGGAAAAAAATCCTACATCACCTTTCAAACTCATCAAATCTTATCAACAATGGCAGCCCGACTGCTATTCATCGCTTTGATCGTAACGATTATTTCAGGCGTGTCCTTCTAAATCGACCGAATAGTCTAGTAAAATTTTACAAGGTATCATAAGTCTAAAATCAGATTTAAGGTCTTCGAAGTGTCCTACAAGAAAATTTTAGTAAGAACAACACCGAGAAGATTCAGTTATAGCCTCCAATGCTTAAATCATGAAATTGTTAAGAGAATAAGCTTTGAAAGTAAATTTGGTAAGTCAAAGTTATTCCGATGTGTGGAGCACGTCTATGAAACTATATATAAAGGTATGAACCCACAAGTGCTTGGTCCCCATTATGAAAGGACAATTACATCCTTACTTAAGTACTCTTTTTAATAATATATAAAAATCAGTTATAGAAGAATAATATTTTTTTAAAAAGAAAAGAAAAGAAAATTATTTCGTATTCCTAATTGTTCTAAACTACTTAGAGATGGAATAATATATCCAACTAAAAAAATTATAAATATGCAAATAATATTTCAATGCAACTACTTTACTATTATTATTTAAAGAATTGTAAGTTAAAATGTTGTCAATATTGCGTGCGTAATTTGTGTACATGTAGATATACATAAATTTATATACTACCTGAAAATAATATATGTGTTATAGGCAATCAATTATTACATTTGAAATATTTGAAATAATTATGATATGTAAAAGTTAGAACATAATTTATAGGTAATTAGTTACGGATGTAAATATTTAATTTTACTGGTGGATTTACTTATTTATTTGAGTTTGAAAACTGCTGGATCAAACCATGTCATGAACAATTAACATTTTTGAAACCTAAATCGAATAAGTTAAACTAGTGAATGTTGTCTTATTCTTTCTCAAGACATAGCACCTTTCAGCAGAATACCGTGGTGAGCAGTTTCATATTATTGGATAACTGTCCCATGATATCAAAAATATGCATTCATGTGATCCTTTGCTTCAGATGGTATATATTTCCTTGTCAATTGTGCCCATAAATTCGTATAAATGTTTGATATTTTCTTCATCAAAGCGATCTATGCATAACATAAAATGACTCGTGCATTTTTACATATTGATATTGTGTTTAAAAAGGAATGAGGTGGGAAAATATTCCAGAATGAATTAAAGATATTTGTTGTTATAGTAGTATAATTCTCATACATAAATGATATGATTTTTAATTGTATAACTAGTATATTTGTAGATATACCAAGAAGTAAGAAACACGGTTACAACCTTATCCAATCTTACCATCATGTCATATACACATACATGCACGCACGCACGCGCGCGCGCACACACACACACACATGTATAGCATGTATAGTATGCAAGTAGGAACTTTTGTTGCAATTTCATGCACATATACATACGTAGGACTCACATATATGTCACAAGCTCACCAACACCTACAATTTTAATTAATTACATGTCGCATAATGTGCTTAAAATTAAAAGTTTGAAAATTAATTAGTTTTAACCGATCATTTAATATGTGGGGCCCATTGCACGCGCCAGATGTTGCGCATGATACTTTTGGGATTTGTATCTTAGCCACCATGTTTTCCAACAAATTAAGTAATATTATAAGCGTCTGATCAAGTGAACTAGAGATCCTGCAAAAGTAAAGTAGTAATGAGTAGTTGTAGAAGAAGCACTATGGAGTGTTAACTTCAAATGGAGTGTATTCAAAGAATGAGGCTCTTTTTGATGAAAGAGAACATTGTGCCTCATCATGACTATGATTGGGATGTCTTACTCTGGTTGTAACATGTCTTCTATAAGTCAATTTGTATATAAGATCCCACAAGTATCTTCACTACCGCTGCATCTTGGATGAGTTTGCTGGATCATTTGAATAACTTCTACTCATAGTTAGAAAGCTGATTTTGAAGTAATTGAACCAAAAAACTTCGGTCAAATTAAAAAAGTGAGAATGAGTGATGGAGTTGTAACTTCTGAGAGAGAAAACATGAGGGTAATGGGTGCCAAAATAAATTTTATGAAGACCAACCAATTTGGGCTCCAAATTGCAACATTTCCCCCGCCCCCAAATTCAGCCTCACGTGCACTGTACGTGAGAATTCCATTAACTTCTAATAGGGACTTGATGGATGGACTAAAAGTGTCCAAAAATGATTCCAATTGGGACTAAATGTGGAATTCGTGAATGAAGGAGGACCAAAAATATTTTAGTGGTATTGTAAAGGGACCAAAAGTGTAATTATCCCGCAAGATAGTATTACAAACTCAGAGCAACTTAATTTTTTCATTATATTTAATACTAATTAAACTTTGTCATGCATGTTCTTGCATTTTTGAAACTTCTACGATCTCATTAATTATGTGATATTATGTATATCATACAGCATCACGTCGTTGCACGTGTAGAGATATGCGTTTAGACATAAATGTGAAACTACTATATGTACAATATCATATTCATATATCTTTACATCTTTCCATTAATAATCATTATTTCATACTATTATAATTTTTTTAAAGAAAAAATGGGATCATCTATTTTATATTGGATCTAGAAGTTAACAATATAATTTAAGGCCTTGTTTTAAAAATTTTAATTGAGGAGGGAGTATAATAATTGTATTCTTCTTCAATTTTTTCATAACATTTTATTCAAGTAGTTAATATATTATTTTGTGTTAAATTGTAAATTTGTCCATATATATAGTTAAGATTTTAATTTATTGTTTGTAAGTTTCCATGATGTTTTATCAAAAGACATTAACATGATAGTAACATCGCATTGTACGAGAATAATTCAATATTAATTAACTAAAAATAAATTATTTAATTGAATATTCATCTTCGATTCACAAATAATTCAAATATAATGACATTGAGGATGTTTCATTCTCAAGTTTCTGATTTATTTTAATGATATGTATTTCTTATTTCTTTAAAACTTTTAGGGTAAATTACATTGACACCCCCTGAGGTTAGATCAAATTACAGAAACACCCCTTAATTTTGGCAAAATTTCAACTACACCCCCTGAAGGGTGTTATTGTAATATGTTCCAAGGGGTGTTTGTGTAAACTTTGTCTTTAAATAAGGGGTGTAATTGTAATACAACTATAACATTAGGGGCTCAACTGTAATTTTGTGAAAGACATGTGGTGTTTGTGTATATTGGCCTAACCTCAAGGGGTGTCATTGAAATTTACCCAAACTTGTTCTTATATTATTACTCCTCCTCCATTATATTTTATAGTTCTCTATATTATTTTTAATTTATTCAAATCTATTAATTTCAAGTGATTATTCATTAATTAATATTTTTAGCACAAAATTAATCTAACCGAACATATTCTTCGTATACTTTGAATGTTGCTAACAAAAACAAAAATAGTTTTACTCTGTATTGTGAGACACACGAGATTTAGTAATTCTACAGAGAGTGGAGTATTTCACAATAAATTACATAGATCTCGAACTTGCATTGGTTATTTATCATAATGTTACTTATTTACAGTACTCTTGTGTAACTTATCATGTTAGTGTTACTTTTCTAATCATGTTTGCACTTAATTTGTCTTTGTATAACAAATTTGCATTTTGCATGTTTCAATCCGTTCGGTTTTTTGAATTTATAATTAGAGGGTATATGCCATTTACCACAAAGAATTTATAAATAGAGGGTAAATTCCATTTACCACAAAGATTTAAGGTTCTAAATATATATATATATATATATATATATATTCAAAGTCGCATTCAAAATGTACAAGCAATCGGCATTGTCACAAATTTTGGAGTTTTGAGTTTAACATTGTTCCTCATCAAAATTCTATAATAAAATCAAAGTATTGTAATTTTTAGGTCCTACAAGTAGGGAAGTTATAAGTATGTAAAAGTAGAAGTTGAAAATAAAGAATTGAAGAGTATTATATATATATATATATAAGTGTGTTTTTTTATTGTATATACTCCATGAAGGTCGTAAAATTTAAATTTGGTCTTTTCGGTTTATTACTTTCTCAGAACGTTATTAATGCACCATTATTTTTCTTCTTCAATAGAAGACGTTGGATGTATGTCATCAATATTTCCATCTTATCTAATTAAGCATCTCAAATGTTTGTCATTGAGAGATTTTTGTGATTTTTAAGTTTGATATATTCACTCTTGTATTAGAATTTTACATGTGCATAAAAGAGAATATTTTGCCGCAAAAACCAGGGGCCAAAAAATGTTGTTTGCCAATGCGATTGTCATTCAAAGTTCCCGCTTTATTCCATCTTTGTAAATTTTCTAGGAGGAAGGAAAAAAATTCCTACATCACCTTTGAAACTCATCAAATCTTATCAACAATAGTAGGTCAACTACTATTCATCGGTTTGATCGTAACGATCACTTCAGGTGTGTCTTTCTAAATCGATGGAGTCTGGTGAAATTGCACAAGGTATCATAAGTCCAAAATCGGGTTTAAAGTCTCTGAAGTGTCCTACAAGACAATTTTAACACGAACAACACCAAGAAGATTCGGTTATAGCCTCCAATCTTTAATCATGAGATTGTTAAGAGGATAAGTTTTGAAAATAAATTTGGTAAGTCAAAGTTATTATGATGTATGGGAGCGTCTAACTATATCTATACTATAGATAAAAGTATGAATTCACATGTATTTGTTCCCCATTATGAAAGGACAATTATATCCTTACTCCTGTACTCCTTTTAATAATATATAAAAAAAGTAATTATAAAAGAATTATAAGAAAAGAAAATAGAAGTAACTAGTAGTCCTAATTGTTCTAAACTATTTAGAGATTGAATAATATATCCAACTTAAAAAATTATAAATTTCTATGCAATTACTTTACTAGAAGAAATCTTAATTGTTTTAAGAAAATCTTAACTGAAAATGTTGTCTATATTGCGTGCGTAATTTGTGTAAATATAGAGATAAATAAATTTATATATTACCTGCAAATAATATATGTATTTTTGGCAATAAATTCTTACATTTGAAATATTTTAAATAATTATGACATATAAAAGTTAGAACATAATTTGTAGGCAATTAATTAGTTACGGAAGTTAATATCTAACTTATTGTGGATGGATTTACTTATTTAATCGAGGTTGAAAACTATGCTGGATTTCAAACCATGTCATAAACAAGTAATATTTTCGAAACCTAGATCGACCAAGTTAAACTAGTGAACATTGTCTTATTCTTTCTCAGATCGATAACACCTTTCAGCAGTAATACCGTGGTGCACGGTTTCATATTATTGGATAACTGTCCCATGATATCGAAATATGCATTCATGTGATCCTTTACTTCAGACGATATATATTCCCTCGTCAATTGTGCCCATCAATTTGCATTTAATGTTTGATATTTTCTTCATCAAAGTGATTGATGCATAACATAAAATGACTCGTGCATTTTACATATTGATGTTGTGTTGAAAATGGAATTGAGATGGGAAAATATTCTATGATGAATTAAAGATATTTGTTTCATAGTAGCCTAATTCTCATTCATAAATTAAAGGATCTTTAACTGTATACATAGTTTATTTGTGGATATAACAAGAAGTAAGAAATATAGTTACAACGTTATCCAATCTTACCAACATATATGCACGCATGCACATATATGTATGGCACGTAATGTATTGTATGGAAAGTAGGAGTTTTTATTGCAATTCCATGCACATATAACATTCATAAGACTCACATATATGTCACAAGCTCATCAGCACCTAAAATTTCAATTAATTACATATCGCGTAATGTGCTTAAACTTAAAAGGTTGAAAATAAATTAGTAATAATCAATCATTTAATATGTTGGGCCCATTGCACACGCCATTTGTTGCGAATGATACTAACCAAAAAGTTGGCAGTTTCGGGCGTTTTGGCAATTTTTACACTCTAACAAAAAAAGACATTGAGACTAACCAAAAATAAGCATATATATAGTTAAGGTAAGAAAATTGGATTGTAATGTAAGTGGAGGTTTCATGTAAACCTATACGTGAGCCGGTTTGTTTACGCTTTCATTTTCAGTGGTAAATATGTATCTTCAATTTATATAGGTCTTTGTGTGAAAGTGAAAAATATTTTTGGATTAATGAACGAGATTGTGTTTTATATTGAACTGCGACGTCAAATGAATATATTTTCAATGAGATACCTATAAATAAAAATATTTTATTTTAATTACTATTTCAAAAACTGAAAATAAAAACATAAACAAACATGCAACTGTTTCAATAATAAGAAATCTTGTTTGTATTTATTAGTATGGCACTCCAGCAGGGAGTCTTTTCATTTTCAGGACCATCAACAATTAGATCCGCTAATGGGGAAAACATCATCCATGTCTTAAAACACGCACCAGAGCACAAAATCAAACTCAAAATAAAATTACTAAAGAAGTTTCTACTTTTTTAGTTTTTGTAACATAATAATTGAACTGTAATAATACACGATGAATAAATATCACGTTATAGAACTTATGATGCTAACGTACAATCAACATCAAAAGATGGAGATTTGAGAACTTCGCACTTTATGTCAAAAACCCGTCTTAACTACTATCATTTTTCATTTTGTTTGTACTAAAGTAATTTTAGAGTAATTGAACAAACATTGAATAAAACAGTACCCGAAGGTTCAAAAGCAGCTGAATATTTCTTCCAGAAAGGCTTATATGACCTAATCGTACCACATAATCTTTTAAAAAGCGTGCTGAGTGAGTTATTTAATCTCCACGCCTTTTTTCCTTTGAATTCCAATTCAAGTAGAGCGCACTAAGTTCAATTATTTTATTTGTAGCAAACAAGTAGTTAGCTTATTGGAATCAAAGTAAATAAGAATGGAGTTTTCTTTGGTGACCTAAGATCTAATTGTAGAAAGAATCAAAAGTTGCGGATAACTCTTTTTCTTTTACCTATTATCATTGCGAACATATATAGTGAAACAATGAAAACAATTTTTTTTAAAAACTTTCTAGAATATATGTATGAATATATAATATATGTTCATGAATGCGCATAAGTGAAAATGTTGTAAATATTGCGTGCATAATTTGTGTACATAAGAGATACGTAAATTTATATACTACCTGCAAATTATATTGTGTTATATTCAATTAATTTTTACATTTGAAAGATATTAAATAGTTATGACATATATAAGTTAGAACATAATTTACAGATAATTGATTAGTTAAGGAAGTTAATATTTAATTTTACTGTGGATGAATTTACTTATTTATTGGAGTTTGAAACCTATGCTGGATTTCAAACCATGTTATGAACAAGGAACATTTTCGAAACCTAAATCAATCGGACAAGTTAAACTAGTGAACGTTGACTTGTTCTTTCTCAGATCGATGACACCTTTCGACAGTGATACCATGGTGCGCGGTTTCATATTGTTGGATAACTGTGTCATAATATAGAAATATGCATCCATGTGATCTTTTGCTTCGGACGTTATATATTTCCTCGTCAAATGCTTTTATAAGATTTTCTTCATCAAATGGTTGATGCATAACATAAAATGACTCGTGCATTTTACATACTGATATTGTATTTAAATAGGAATTGGGTTAGGAAAATATTCCACAATGAAGTTATTTGTTGCTATACTATATAATTCTCATACATAAATTATATGATCTTTAATTGTATAAATAGTATATTTGCAGATATACAAGAAGTAAGATATGTAGTTACAACGTTATCCAATCTTACCCACATGTCTTATACACATATATGCACGCACGCACACATGCACATGTATGGCATGTATTGTATGGCAAGTTGGAAATTTTTTTGCAATTCCATGCACATATAACATACATAAGACTCATATGTATGTGACAAACTCATCTAGCACCTAAAATTTGAATTAATTACATATCACATAATGTGCTTAAAATTAAAAGGTTGAAAATTAATAAGTATAACAATCATGGGCCCATGCACGTGCCATATGTTGCGCATAATACTAACACAGATGTTGGTGGTTTTAACACTTATAACAAAAATAAGACATTTGAGACTAAACCGAAAGCAATAATATATATGTATATTAACTCTTTCATTTATGGAAAGTAATAATTATCGGAATAATTGAAGTCAATACACAATAATTTAAGAACACACATAGCTAAATTACTCAAGTAACAAAATGTAACAAGTTTCAGAATAATTAAAGTTAAATACACAATAGTTAAAGGCACTACAAGAAAAACAACTTAATAGCAACGAAAAAATTTGTTGCTGAAATCAACGTCGAGCTAATTAACAAGTATAATTCTCGTTGCTAATTTAAACAATATAATATATATTTTAAACAATTCGTTGCTTAATTTGTTAGCAAGTAAATTTTTGTTGCTAAATTCGATAGCAAGTAAATTTATTGTATTAATTAATACATTAGCAACGGAAATTTTGCTTGCTAATTAGCTCGACGCTGATTTTTTTTCGTTGGTATTGAGCATTTTTCTTGTAGTGAGGGTAAATGCTACGTACATTTGGTCCCTTAAATTTTCGTTAAGAATCACTTTAGTCATTCAAGTTCATTTCTTGACTTTAACACCCCTAAACTTTAATTTTTGTTTCAATTTGATCCCCCTGACCATTTTTTGGTGAAAATGTGTCCGAGTTTTCACTTTTGGTAGGGTAAAATGGTCAATTTAACTTTAATTTTCTCACTTTAGTCCCTTAAGTTTATAAATTGTCAAATTAGTCATTTTTTAGGCAAGAAAGCAATTTTTTTTTTATATTTTTGTATGCTGAATATGATATAATTATTTTATGTGCATAATCAAAATTTTGAACTCGTGCAAACATAATAGTAACATATTCCGTTACTCAATATAAAATAGTCTCTTTTTCATTTTCATAAGTTTAAAAAATTAAATTTATGAATAAATTTTTTAAACTTATCTAATATGAAAATATAATAAAAAAAATCTAAGTCACTAATTTTTAATCTTAGGAGTTAAAGATAAATCTAAAAAAAATAAATCTTAACAATGATTATTAAATACTAACAGCTAGGGTTTTGAACAAATAGTTGGTGGAATGTACTTCCGAACTAGAATATTTGGTGGATTATATATATATATATATATATAAATTTCATTTGGTGAGATTTTTATAGAACTTTTTCTGTAAATTGGAGCTATATGTTTAGAAAACCTCTTAAAATAAATTATATATATATATATATATATATATGAAATCCGCCAAAGAATCTAGTGCAAAAGTATATTCCACCAACTTTCGATTCAAAACTCCAAACATTTAATAAATATTGTTAAGGTTTTAAATTTTTAGACTTATCTCTAATACTCAAGATGGAAAAAAAAATACTGACTTAGAGTTTTTTAATTTATATTTTCATATAATAAGTTTTATAAAATTAAAATAAAAAAATGACCGCTTATTTTAAGTTAAGCAATATGTTATTTTATGTTCACAAGAGTTCAAAATTTTCATTATTTACATAAGATTATCACATCGTATTCAACATACAAAAATATAAATGACTTGTTTTTCTCTAAAAAAAAGGATTGAATTGACAATTTTATCAACTTAATGGACTTAAGTGAAAATCAAACTTAGATTGACCATCTTACCCTCCAAAAAGTCAAAATTTGATCACATTTTTGCCAGAAAATAGCCAGAGGGATGAAACTGAGACGAAAATTAAAGCTTAAGGATGGTAAGGTCAATAATAAACTTGAGGGACTAAATAGATTCTGAACAAAAACTTAAGGGGCCAAATGCAGCATTTATCGATAGTTAAAATATAATACAAAAATATCTTGTCACGTTTTTTATTTTTTACTTCTTTTGCCGCCATGCATCAAAGGAAAAACAGAAGAAGGAAGCTATGGTACAAGATAGCAAAAGGAACATAGATGAAAAAAGAAACCATATACCAATACCTAAAGTGGTGTTCAAGACTAAAAAAAATTCCACCAATTGGTCTTGTTGCATCTGCAAAAATGAAAAAAAGAAAAAAGCCCTAGGTTCTCAGTAAGGAAAAAGAATACAAAAAGAAAGAAAAAAACAACTGAAAAGAGAAATAAAGGGGTTGAGTTTACTGTGCTCTTACAGCCTTGGGCAGGCGATAGGGCAGGTGGGCCAGCGGCGTGGTGAAGGTGGGGCGGGGGAGCGGAAGAGAGAAGAGAGGCACGGAGGGAGGAGAGGGGGAAGGGGAAGGAAAAAGAGAGGAGAGAGAAGAGATAAAGAGGGGAGGGTGCTCCGTGATGGTGGAGGAGAGAAGAGAGAATAGATGGCGGCGGAAAAGAGGAAGAGGAAAAAGGGGGTTAATGGGTTTAAAATTGGTTTGTTATCTTGAAAACTTAAACATATTCTTTTGTATAAAGCCCAAATTTAAGTTTTTACAAAAATGGGTTTTGCAACGTGGACCTTTGATAAACTTTGGGCTTCTATAATTTGAATGTGAAATTCTTCTAAACAATTAATTAATTTTATTAAATTATTTTATATATATCATTTAAAAAATTTATTATATATTTAATGGTGAAGTTTAGCTTTTTGACGATTTTTTTAATTATGATAAAATCAAACCAATAAATGTGCATGGTGTGATTTTATTCTAAATTTGAAATTGCGATTTGGAACATGAATCATAAAAGACGATTCGATTCCATTCTATTTGATCGGGTTTGAGCGGTTATAAAATTGTTTTGATCATGCCTACCAATAATTAGGAAAGCTTCATCCATGTCTTAAAACTAGCACTGGATTACAAATCAAACTCAAAATTAAATTACTAAAGAATTTTCTCCTTTTCTAGTGTTAATAACCTCTTAATTGAACTATAATAACACGTGATGAATAAATATCACGTTATATAGAATTTAGGGAAAATTATACCGCTTTGTCCTGAAGTTTGTTATAGTTACACGTAAATCCTTTATAGTTTGAAAATTACATCTATTACCCTGACCTTTGCTCCCATCCAAATAATAGATAATGTATAAAATTCATGTAATTTGCTGACATAATCAACAAAAAAATTGAATGAAAATCTATATTTATCCCTAATTGACTTATAGACTTTTTGTACGTCAAACAAATCTTTTCTAAAGTTATCTTTGTTGTCGTTGCTAACACAGTATAACAATAAAATCAATTTCCCCCAAACTTTCTAGAATATATGCTCATGCAAGCACATAAGTGCAAATGTTGTCAATATTGCGTGCTTAATTTGTGTACATCATAGATCCATAAATTTATATATACCTGCAAATAATATATATGTTATAGACAATCGATTTTTACATTTGAAATATTTTAAATGATTATGACATATCAAAGTTAGAACATAGTTAGAGGTACAATGAAATTAAATATTAAAAATTTATAGGTCATTGATCAGTTCTGGAAGCTAATATTTAGTTTTATTGTGGATGAAATTACTTATTTATTTGAGTTTGAAGACTATGTTGGATTGAATACCAAAATCTAACAAGTTAAACTAATGAACAATATTGTCTTAGTCTTATTCTTTCTCAGATCGATACCACCTTTTAGCAGTAATACTATGGTGCGTGGTTTAATATTATTGGATAACTATACCATAATATCGAAATATGCATCGATGTGATCCTTTGCTTCTGACGATATATATTCCCTTGTCAATTGTGCTCATTAGTTCGCATAAAAGTTATAATAATTTTTTTTTGTGATTTGGTAGTTCTAATATTTAATACTAGTTAAACTTCATTATTTCATCAAGTTTAACTAGTTAAACTTTGTCATCGTCTTGCATTTGTGAAACTTCAACTATCTTTTTAATTATGTGATATTATGTACACCATATAGCATGTGCGTTGTACGTGTAGGGATATGCGTTTAAAGATAAATGTGACACTATTATATCTACAATATAAATTTCATATATCAATTACATCTTTCCATTAATAACCATTATTTTATACTATTATAATTTTTTTAAAAGAAAAAATGAGATTATCTATTTTATTACATATTTTACGTATACAACAATTTTACTTTGAATGTTGCTAAAAACAACAAACACAATTTACTCTGTATTGTGAGACCCATGAAATATAGTAATTCTACAATGGTCGAAAGTATTTCAACGTAAATTACATAGATCTCGAATTTGGTTATTTATCATAATATTAATTATTTACACTCTTCTTCAACTTATCATGTTAGTGTTACTTTTCTAATCAAGTTTGCGCTTAATTTGTCTTTGTATAGCAAATTTGTATTTCAAGTTGTTTCATTTTTCGAATTTATAGTTAGAGGGTAAATGCCATTTATGACAATGATTTAAGGTTCCAAATATATGTATATATATTCACAGTAGCATTTCAAAATGTACAAGCAAATGACAAATTTAGGAGTTTTTAGTTTAACATTGTTCCACATCGAATTCTATAATAGAATCAAAGTTTTGTAATTTTAGGTCCTACAAGTAGACAAGTTATAAATATGTAAAAGTAGATGTTGAAAATAAAGAATTGAGATTATTTATATATAAGTGTGTCTTTTGTTATATATACTCCATGAAGGTCCTAAAATTCAAATTTGATCTCTTCGGTTTACATTCTCCGAACGTTATTAATGCACCATTATTTTTCTTCTTCAATAGAATACGTTATAACATGTATATTATCAATATTTCGATCCAATCAATTCATTCCCAATTAATGTTTGTCATAGAGATATTTTTGTGATTTTTAAGTTTGATATAGTCACTCTTGTAATTGGATTTTACATGTGTGTGAAAGAGAATATTTTGACACGAAAATTACAAAACCAGATGCCCCAAAATGTTTTTTGCCAACGCGATTGTCATTTGAAGCTCCCACTTTATTCCATCTTCGTAATTTTTCTAGGAGGAAGGATAAAATTCCTACATCACCTTACAAACTCATCAATTCTTATCAACAATGGCAGCCAACTATTATTCATCACTCTGATCGTAACAATTATTTCAAGTGCATCCTTCTAATTAATTGATGGACTCTGGTAAAATTTCACAAGGTGTCGTGAGTCCAAAATCAGGTTTAAAGTCTCCGAAGTGTCCTGCAAGACAATTTTGAGAAGAACAATACCAAGAAGATTCGGTTATAGCCTCCAATGCTTAAATCATGATATTGTTAAGAGGATAAAATCTGAGAGTAAATTTGATAAATCAACGTTATTCTGGTGTGTGGAGGGCGTCTATCTATAAGTGTTCGTTCCCAATTATGAATGGACAATTACATCCTTACTTAAGTACTCCTTTTACTAATTATACATAAAATTTAATTATAAAAGAACAAAATTTATAAAAAAAGAAAAGAAAAATATTTAATAGTCCTAATTGTTCTAAACTACTTAGAGACTAAATAATATATCCAACTGAAAAAGTCATAAATATGCAGATGAATATCTCAATGCAATTACTCTACTAGAGGAAATCTTAATTATGTTAAGAAATTTTTAAGTGAAAATGTTGTCAATATTCGTGCGTAATTTGTGTACATATAGAGATACATGAATTTAATTATATACTACCTGCAAATAATATGTGTTATAGGCAATCAATTCTTACATTTGAAATATTTTAAATAATTATGACATATAAAAGTTAGAACATAATTTGTCGGCAATTAATTAGTTACAGAAGTTAATATCTAACTATATTGTGGATGGATTTACTTATTTAATCGAGTTTGAAAACTATGCTAGATTTCAAACCATGTCATGAACAAGTAACAGTTTCAAAACCTAAAACGAACAAGTTAAACTAGTGAACATTGTCTTATTCTTTCTCAGATCGATAGCACCTTTCAGCAGTAATACCGTGGTGCGTGGTTTCATATTATTGGATAGCTGTCCCATGATATCAAAATATGCATTCATGTGATCCTTTACTTTAGACGATATATATTCCCATCAATTGTGCCCATCAATTTGCATTTAATGTTTTGATATTTTCTCAATCAAAGCAATTGATGCATAACATAAAATGGCTCGTGCATTTTACATATTGATGTTGTGTTTAAAATGGAATTGAGATGGGAAAATATTCCACGATGAATTAAAGATATTTGTTTCATAGTAGCCTAATTCTCATTCATAAATTATAGGATCTTTAACAGTATACATAGTATATTTGTAGATATAACAAGAAGTAAGAAAAATTGTTACAACGTTATCCAATCTTACCAACATATATGCACGGACGCACACACACATATGTATGGTATGTAGTATGGAAAGTAGGAATTTTTATTGCAATTCCATCCACATATAACATACATAAGACTCACATATATGTCACAAACTCATCAGCACCTAAAATTTTAATTAATTACATATAGCGTAATGGGTTTAAACTTAAAAGGTTGAAAATAAATTAGTAATAATCAATCATTTAATATGTGGGGCCCACTGCACACGCCATTTGTTGTGAATGATACTAACCAAAAAGTTGGTAGTTTCGTGCGTTGGGCAGTTTTTACACTCTAACAAAGACAAGACGTTGAGACTAACCAAAAGCAAGAATATATATAG
Source organism: Sesamum alatum (assembly GCA_034509735.1). Lineage (NCBI taxonomy): Eukaryota > Viridiplantae > Streptophyta > Magnoliopsida > Lamiales > Pedaliaceae > Sesamum > Sesamum alatum. Next base: position 3,164,357 of record JACGWO010000002.1, read on the forward strand.
TTAAGGTAAAAAAATTGGATTGTAATGTAAGTGGAGGTTTAATGTAAACCTATACGTGAGCCGGTTTGTTTACGTTTTCATTTTCAGTGGTAAATATGTATTTTCAATTTATATAGGTCTTTGTGTGAAAATGAAAAATATTTTTGGATTAATTAACGAGATTGTGTTTTATATTGAACTGCGACGTCAAATGAATATATTTTCAATGAGAATACCTATAAACAAATATATTTTATTTTAATTACTATTCAAAAACTGAAAATAAAAACATAAACAAAAAAGGCAAGTGTTTCAATAATAAGAAATCTTGTTTGTATTTATTAGTATGGCACTCCGGTAGGGAGTCTTTTTTTTCAGGACCATCAACAATTAGATCCGCTAATTGGGAAAACATCATCCATGTCTTAAAACACGCACCAGAGCACAAAATCAAACTCAAAATAAAATTACTAAAGAGCTCCTTTTCTAGTTTTTGTAATCTAATAATTGAACTGTAATAATAAACGATGAATAAATATCACGTTATAGAACTTATGATGCTAACGTACAATTAACATCAAAAGATGGAGATTTGAGAACTTCAATTTATGTCAAAAACCCGTCTTAACTACTATCATTTTTCATTTTGTTTGTACTAAAGTAATTCTAGAGTATTTCAACAAGCATTGAATAAAATAGTACCCCGAAGGTTCACAAGCGGCTGAATATTTATTCGAGAAAGGCTTATTTGGCCTAATCGTACCACGTAATCTTTTAAAAAGTGTGCTGAGTAAGTTATTTAATCTCCACGCCTTTTTTCCTTTGAATTCCAATTCAAGTAGGCACACTAAGTTCAATTATTTTATTTGTAGCAAACCAGTAGGTAGCTTATTGGAATCAAAGTAAATAAGAATGGAGTTTTCTTTGGTGACCTAAGATCTAATTCTAGAAAGAATCAAAAGTTGCGATAACTCTTTTTTTTTTTTTTTTACTTATTATCATTGCAAACATATATAGTGAAACAATGAAAACAATTTTTCTAAAAACTTTCTAGAATATATCTATGAATATATAATATATGTTCATGAATGCACATAAGTGAAAATGTTGTAAATATTGCGTGCTTAATTTGTGTACATAAGAGATACGTAAATTTATATACTACCTGCAAATTGTATTGTGTTATATTCAATTATTTTTTTCATTTGAAAGATATTAAATAGTTATGACATATAAAAGTTAGAACATAATTTATAGATAATTGATTAGTTACGGAAGTTAATATTTAATTTTACTGTGGATGAATTTACTTATTTATTGGAGTATGAAAACTATGCTGGATTTCAAACCATGTCATGAACAAGGAACATTTTCGAAACCTAAATTGATCGCACCAGTTAAACTAGTGAACGTTGACTTATTCTTTCTCATTTTGATGGCACCTTTCGGCAGTGATACCGTGGTGCGCGGTTTCATATTGTTGGATAACTGTGTCATAACATTGAAATATGCATCCATGTGATCCTTTGCTTCGGACGTTATATATTCCCTCGTCAAATGTGTTTATGAGATTTTCTTGATCAAACGATTGATGCATAACATAAAATGACTCGTGCATTTTACATACTGATATTGTATTTAAAAAGGAATTGGGTTGGGAAAACATTCCAGAATGAAGTTATTTGTTGCTATACTACATAATTCTCATACATAAATTATATGATCTTTAACTGTATAAATAGTATATTTGCAGATATACCAAGAGATATGTAGTTACAACTTTATCCAATCTTACCAACATGTCTTATACACATATATGCACGCACGCACACACACATGTGTATGGCAAGTTGGAAACTTTTTTTGCAATTTCATGCACATATAACATACATAAGACTCATATGTATGTGAAAAACTCATCTAGCACCTAAAATTTGAATTAATTACATATCACATAATATACCTAAAATTAAAAGGTTGAAAATTAATAAGTATTACAATCATGGGCCCATGCACGTGCCATATGTTGCGCATGATACTAACCAAGATGTTGGTGGTTTTAACACTTATAACAAAAATAAGACATTGAGACTAAATCAAAAGCAATAATATATATGTATATTTAACTCTTTCATTTACGAAAAGTAATAATTATCGGAATAATTAAAGTCAATAGACAATAATTTAAGAACACACATAGCTAAATTACTCAAGTAACAAAATGTAACAAGTTTCATAATAATTAAAGTTAAATACACAATAGTTAAAGGGTAAATGCTAGGTACATTTGGTCCCTTAAATTTTTGTTAAGAATCACTTTAGTCATTCAAGTTCATTTCTTCACTTTAACACCCCTAAACTTTAATTTTTGTCTTAATTTGATCCCTCTGACCATTTTTTTTGGTGAAAATGTGGCCGAATTTTGACTTTTGGGAGGGTAAAATGGTCAATTTAAGTTTAATTTTCTCACTTTAGTCCCTTAAGTTTGTAAAATTGTCAAATCAGTAATCTTTTAGGCAAGAAAGCAATTTTTTTTTTTGTATGCTGAATATGATATAATTATCTTATGTGAATAATAAAAATTTTGAACTCTTGCAAACATAATAATAACTTATTGCGTAACTTAATATAAAATAGTCTTTTTTTTTTCATTTTCATAAGTTTTAAAAAAATTATGAATAAATTTTATAAACCTATCTAATATTAAAATATAATAACAAAATCTAAGTCACTAATTTTTAATCTTAGGAGTTAAAGATAAATCTAAAAAAAAATTAAATCTTAACAATGTTTACTAAATACTAACAGCTAAGGTTTTGAACAAATAGTTGGAGGAATGCACTTTGTAACTAGATTATTTGGTGGATTTTATATATATAAATTTCATTTTAAGAGATTTTTATAAAAAAAATTCTATAAATTGGAGCTATATGTTTAAAAAACCTTTTAAAATAAATTATATGTGAGTCCAAAATCAGGTTTAAAGTCTCCGAAGTGTCCTGCAAGACAATTTTGAGAAGAACAATACCAAGAAGATTCGGTTATAGCGCCTCCAATGCTTAAATCATGAGATTGTTAAGAGGATAAACTTTGAGAGTAAATTTGGTAAGTCAACGTTATTATGGTGTGTGGAGGGCGTCTATCTATAATGTGTTCATTCCCAATTATGAACGGACAATTACATCCTTACTTAAGTACTCCTTTTAATAATTATACATAATATTTAATTATAAAAGAATAAAATTTATAAAAAAGAAAAAAAAGTATTTAGTAGTCCTAATTGTTCTAAACTACTTAGAGACTGAATAATATATCCAACTAAAAAAGTTATAAATATGCAGATGATATCTCAATGCAATTACTTTACTAGAGGAAATCTTAATTATGTTAAGAAATTTTTAAGTGAAAATGTTGTCAATATTCGTGCGTAATTTGTGTACATATAGAGATACATGAATTTAATTATATACTACCTGCAAATAATATGTGTTATTGGCAATCAATTCTTACATTTGAAAATTTTAAATATTTATGACATATAAAAGTTAGAACATAATTTGTCGGCAATTAATTAGTTACAGAAGTTAATATCTAACTATATTGTGGATGGAATTACTTATTTAATCGAGTTTGAAAACTATGCTAGATTTCAAACCATGTCATGAACAAGTAACATTTTCGAAACCTAAATCGAACAAGTTAAACTAGTGACATTGTCTTATTCTTTCTCAGATCGTAGCACCTTTCAGCAGTAATACCGTGGTGCGCGGTTTCATATTATTGGATAACTGTCCCATGATATCGAAATATGCATTCATGTGATCCTTTACTTCAGACGATATATATTCCCTCGTCAATTGTGCCCATCAATTTGCATTTAATGTTTTGATATTTTCTTCATCAAAGCGATTGATGCATAACATAAAATGACTCATGCATTTTACATATTGATGTTGTGTTTAAAATGGAATTGAGATGGGAAAATATTCCACGATGAATTAAAGATATTTGTTTCATAGTAGCCTAATTCTCATTCTAAATTATAGGGTCTTTAACTGTATACATAGTATATTTGTAGATATAACAAGAAGTAAGAAATATAGTTACAATGTTATCCAATCTTACCAACATATATGCACGCACGCGCATACACACACACACATATGTATGGAATGTATTGTATGGAAAGTAGGAATTTTTATTGCAATTCCATGCACATATATCATACATAAGACTCACATATATGTCACAAACTCATCAACACCTAAAATTTTAATTAATTACATATCGCGTAATGTCGTTAAACTTAAAAGGTTGAAAATAAATTAGTAATAATCAATCATTTAATATGTGGGGCCCATTGCACACGCCAATTGTTGCGAATGATACTAACCAAAAAGTTGGCAATTTCGGGCTTTTGGCAGTTTTTATACTCTAAAAAAACAAGACGTTGAGACTAACCAAAAGCAATAATATATATAGTTAAGGTAAGAAAATTGGATTGTAATGTAAGTAGAGGTTTCATGTAAACCTATACGTGAGCCGGTTTGTTTACGTTTTCATTTTCAGTGGTAAATATGTATTTTCAATTTATATAGGCCTTTGTGTGAAAATGAAAAATATTTTTGGATTAATTAACGAGATTGTGTTTTATATTGAATTGCGGCGTCAAATGAATATATTTTCAATGAGAATACCTATGAATAAATATATTTTATTTTAATTACTATTTCAAAAACTGAAAATGAATACATAAACAAATAGGCAAGTGTTTCAATAATAAGAAATCTTGTTTGTATTTATTAGTATGGTACTCCGGTAGGGAGTCTTTTCATCTTCAGGACCATCAACAATTAGATCCGCTAATTGGAAAAACATCATCCATGTCTTAAAACACGCACAAGAGCACAAAATCAAACTCAAAATAAAATTAGTAAAGAAGTTTCTCCTTTTCTAGTTTTTGTAACTTAATAATTGAACTATAATAATACATGATGAATAAATATCACGTTATAGAACTTACGATGCCAACGTACAATTAACATCAAAAGATGGAGATTTGAGAACTTCGCACTTTATGTCAAAAACCCATCTTAACTACTATCATTTCTCATTTTGTTTGTACTAAAGTAATTCTAGAGTAATTGAACAAACATTGAATACAATAGTACCCGAAGGTTCACAAACGGCTGAATATTTATTCGAGAAAGGGTTATTTGACCTAATCGTACCACGTAATCTTTTAAAAAGTGTGCTGAGTGAGTTACTTAATCTCCACGCCTTTTTTCCTTTGAATTCCAATTCAAGTAGAGCGCACTAAGTTCAATTATTTTATTTGTAGCAAACACGTAGTTAGCTTATCGGAATCAAAGTAAATAAGAATGGAGTTTTCTTTGGTGACCTAAGATCTAATTGTAGAAAGAATCAAAAGTTGCGGATAACTCTTTTTTTACCTATTATTATTGCGAACATAACAATGAAAACAATTTTCCTAAAAACTTTCTCGAATATATGTATGAATATATAATATATGTTCATGAATGCACATAAGTGAAAATGATCTAAATATTGCGTGCGTAATTGTGTACATAAGAGATACATAAATTTATATACTACCTGCAAATTATATTGTGTTATATTCAATCAATTTTTACATTTGAAAGATATTAAATAGTTATGACATATAAAAGTTAGAAAATAATTTATAGATAATTGATTAGTTACGAAAGTTAATATTTAATTTTACTGTGGATGAATTTACTTATTTATTTGAGTTTGAAACCTATGCTGGATTTCAAACCATGTCATGAACAAGGAACATTTTCGAAACCTAAATCGATCGCACAAGTTAAACTAGTGAACATTGACTTATTCTTTCTCAGATCGATGGCACCTTTCGGCAGTGATACCACGGTGCACGGTTTCATATTGTTGGATAACTGTGTCATAATATTGAAATATGCATCCATGTGATCCTTTGCTTCGGACGTTATATATTCCCTCGTCAAATGTTTTTATAAGATTTTCTTCATCAAAAGATTGTTGGATAACATAAAATGACTCGTGCATTTTACATACTGATATTGTATTTAAAAAGGAATTGGGTTCGGAAAATATTCCACAATGAAGTTATTTGTTGGTATACTACATAATTCTCATACATAAATGATATGATCTTTAACTGTATAAATAGTATATTTGCAGATATACCAAGAAGTAAGATATGTAGTTACAACGTTATCCAATCTCACCAACATGTCTTATACACGTATATGCACGCATGCACAGATACACGTGTATGGCGTGTATTGTATGGCAAGTTGGAAATTTTTTTGCAATTCCATGAACATATAACATGCATAAGACTCATATGTATGTGACAAACTCATCTAGCACCTAAAATTTGAATTAATTACTTATCACATAATGTGCTTAAAATTAAAAGGTTGAAAATTAATAAGTATAACAATCATGGGCCCATGCACGTGCCATATGTTGCGCATGATACTAACCAAGATGTTGGTGGTTTGAACACTTATAACAAAAATAAGATATTGAGACTAAACCAAAAGCAATAATATATATGTATATTTAACTCTTTCATTTACGGAAAGTAATAATTATCGGAATAATTAAAGTCAATACACAATAATTTAAGAACACACATAGCTAAATTACTCAAGTATCAAAATGTAACAAGTTTCAGAATAATTAAAGTTAAATACACAATAGTTAAAGGGTAAATGCTACGTACATTTGGTTCCTTAAATTTTTGTTAAGAATCACTTTAGTGATTCAAGTTCATTTCTTCACTTTAACACCCCTAAACTTTAATTTTTGTCTCAATTTGATCCCTCTGATCATTTTTTTGGCGAAAATGTTGCCGAATTTTGACTTTTGGGAGGGTAAAATGGTCAATTTAAGTTTAATTTTCTCACTTTAGTCCCTTATGTTTGTAAAATTGTCAGATTAGTCATTTTTTAGGCAAGAAAGAAGTTTTTTTTTTATATTTTTGTATGTTGAATATGATATAATTATCTTATATGAATAATCAAAATTTTGAACTCTTGCAAACATAATAATAACATATTGCGCAACTTAATATAAAATAGTCTTTTTTTTTCATTTTCATAAGTTTAAAAAAAAATTATGAATAAATATTTTTATAAACCTATCTAATATGAAAATAGGGTAAATGCTACATTTGGTCCCTTAAGTTTTCGTTTTTTTCTTTTTTTTTTTTTTCATTTTCAGTAGTTAAAAAACATCAAAATTATGAATTAATTTTATAAAACTTATATATGAAATCCACCAAATAATCTAGTTAATTACATCCCACTAACTTTTTGTTCAAAACCCCAACTGTTAATATTTCATAACATTATTAAAAATTATTTTCTTAGACTTATTTAAGTCCTAAGATTAAAAATTACTAACTTCAATTTTTATTAAATTTTCAGATTATATAAGTTCTGTAAAATTTATTCATAATTTAATTTTTATTGTAACTTCGGAAAATGAAAAAAAAAAGAGATTATTTTATTTTAAGTTACACAATATATTATTATTATGTTTACAAAATTTCAAACTTTTAATTATTCATACAATATAATTACATCATTTTTAGCATATAAAAATATAAAAAAATAGTTTCTTGGTAAAAAAGGACCATTTTAATAATTTTACAAACTTAAGGGACTAAAGTGAAAAAATCAAATTTAATTTGATCATTTTACCCTCCAAAAAGTCAATCCAGCAACATTTCCGCCGGAAAATGGTCAGAGGGACAAAACTGGGACAAAAACCAAAGTCTAGGGATGCAAATGCCAAAAAATGAATTGAAGGGACTAAAGTGATTCTTAACGAAAACTTAAGAGACCAAATGTGATATTTTCCCATGAAAATATAATAAAAAAATCTAAGTCGTTAATTTTTAATCTTAAGAGTTAAAGATAAATCTAAAAAAAAAATCTTAACAATGTTTATTAAATACTAACAGCTAAGGTTTTGAACAAATAGTTGGAGGAATGTACTTTGTAACTAGATTATTTGGTGGATTTTATACATATAAATTTCGTTTTAAGAAATTTTTATAGAAATTTTTCTATAAATTGGAGCTATATGTTTCAAAAACCTCTTAAAATAAATTATATATATATATATATATGAAATCCACCAAAGAATCTAGTTCAAAAGTATATTCCACCAACTTTCGATTTGAAACTCCAAACATTTAATAAATATTGTTAAGGTTTTAAATTTTTAGACTTATCTCTAATACTCAAGATGGAAAAAAAATACTGACTTAGATTTTTTTATATTATATTTTCATATAATAAGTTTTATAAAATTAAAATAAAAAAAATGACCGCTTATTTTAAGTTAAGCAATATGTTATTATTATGTTCACAAGTGTTCAAAATTTTCATTATTCACATAAGATTATCACATCACATTCAACATACAAAAATATAAATGACTTGTTTTTCTCTAAAAAAAAGGATTGATTTGAAAATTTTATCAACTTAATGGACTAAAGTGAAAATCAAACTTAGATTGACCATCTTACCCTCCAAAAAGTCAAAATTTGGTCACATTTTTGCTAGAAAATAGCCAGAGGGACGACACTGAGAAAAAAAATTAAAGCTTAAGGATGGTAAAGTCAATAATAAACTTGAGGGACTAAATAGATTCTAAACAAAAACTTAAGGGGCCAAATGTAGCATTTATGCATAGTCAAAATATAATACAACTAAAGGTCTTTAAAAATATCTTGTCATACTTTTTATTTTTTATTTCTTTTGCCGGCATGAATCAAGAGAAAAACTAGAAGATGGAAGCTATGGTACAAGATAGCAAAAGGAACATAGATGAAAAAAGAAACCATAAACCAATACCTAAAGTGGTGTTCAAGACTGAAAAAAATTCCACCAATTGCTCTTGTTGCATCTGAAAAAATGAGAAAAAAAAAAGGCCCAGGTTCTCAGTAAGGAAAAAGAATACAAAAAGAAAAAAAAACAACTGAAAAGAGAAATAAAGGGGTTGAGTTTACTGTGCTCTTATAGCCTTGGGCCAGCGATAGGGCAGGTGGGGCGGGCGAGCGGAAGAGAGTAGAGAGGCACGGAGTGAGGAGAGGGGGAAGGGAAAGGAAAAAGGGAGGAGAGAGAAGAGATAAAGAGGGGAGGGTGCTCCGCGATGGTGGAGGAGAGAAGAGAGAATAGATGGCGGCAGAAAAGAGGAAGAGGAAAAAGGGGGGGAGAAACAGAGAGAGATGAGAGGGAAAATGAAAGAGAAGCGGGAGGAAGCATGGAATTTTAATGGGTTTATAATTGGTTTGTTATCTTAAAAGCTTAAACATATTCTTTTGTATAAAGCCCAAATTTAAATTTTACAAAAATGGGTTTTGCAACGTGGACCTTTGATAAACTTTGGGCTTCTATAATTTGAATGTGAAATTCTTCTAAACAATTAATTAATTTTATTAAATTATCTTATATATATCATTTAAAAGATAAATTATATATTTAATGGTGCAGTTCGACTTTTGACGATCTTTTTAATTCTAAGAAAATCAAACCAATAAATGTGCATGGTGTGATTTTATTCTAAATTTAAAATTGCAATTTGGAACATGAATCATAAAAGACGATTCGATCCCATTCGATTCGATCGGGTTTGAGTGGTTATAAAATTGTTTTGATCACTCCTACCACTCACGAGGAAAGCTTCATCCATGTCATAAAACTAGCACTGGATTACAAATCAAACTCAAAATTAAATTACTAAAGAATTTTCTCCTTTACTAGTGTTTGTAACCTCTTAATTGAACTATAATAACACGTGATGAATAAATATCACGTTATATATTCCTGAATTTAGAGATAATTATACCGCTTTCTCCTGAAGTTTGCTATAATTACACGTAAATCCTTTATAGTTTGAAAATTATATCTATTACCCCTGACGTTTACTCCCATCCAAATAATAGATAATGTATAAAATTCATGTAATTTGCTGACATAATCAACAAAAAAATTGAATGAAAATCTATATTTATCCCTAATTGACTGATAGACTTTTTGTACGTCAAACAAATCTTTTCTAAAGTTATCGTTGTTGTCGTTGATAACGCAGTACAACAATAAAATCAATTTTCCCCAAACTTTCTAGAATATATGCTCATGCAAGCGCATAAGTGCAAATGTGGTCAATATTGCGTGCTTAATTTGTGTACATCATAGATCCATAAATTTATATATACCTGCAAATAATATATATGTTATAGACAATCAATTTTTACATTTGAAATATTTTAAATGATTATGACATATCAAAGTTAGAACATAGTTACAGGTACAATGAAATGAAATATTAAAAATTTATAGGTCATTGATCAGTTCTAGAAGCTAATATTTAATTTTATTGTGGATGAATTTACTTATTTATTTGAGTTTGAAGACTATGTTGGATTGAATACCTAAATCTAACAAGTTAAACTAATGAACAATTTTGTCTTATTCTTTCTCAGATCGATAGCACCTTTCAGCAGTAATACTATGGTGCGCGGTTTAATATTATTGGATAACTACACCATAATATCGAAATATGCATCCATGTGATCCTTTGCTTCTGATGATATATATTCCCTCGTCAATTGTGCTCATTAGTTCGCATAAAAGTTCTAATATTTTCTTTTTTTTTTTTTTTTGTGATTTGGTAGTTCTAATATTTAATACTAGTTAAACTTCATTATTTCATCAAGTTTAACTAGTTAAACTTTGTCATCATCTTGCATTTGTGAAACTTCTACTATCTTTTTAATTATGTGATATTATGTACACCATACAACATTATATGCGTTGCACGTGTAGGGATATGCGTTTAAAGGTAAATTTGACACTACTATATGTACAATATAAATTTCATATATCATTACATCTTTCCCTTAATAACCATTATTTTATACTACTATAATTTTTTTTAAAAGAAAAAATAAGATTATCTATTTTATATTTGGATCTACTAAGTTAACTTTAAGGCCTTATTTTAAATTTTTTTAACTGAGGGGGGAGTATAATAACTGTATTATTGTTTAATTTTTTCATAACATTTTATTCAATAGATCTGATTCATATTTTATTTTTGTTAGATTTTAAATTTTTTCCATATAATTAAACTTTTAAGTTATTGTTTTTTCACTTTCCATGATATTATATTAAAAGACATTAACGTGATAGTAACAAGGCAATGTACGAGAATAATTCACTATTAACTAAAAATAAATTGATTAGTTAGTATTCATCTTTGATTTCTCACAAATAATTCAAATATAATGTCGTTGATGATGTTTCATACGCAATTTTCTAATTTATTGTAAGGATATGTATTTCTTATTTCTTTAAAACTTTTAACTATTATTCCAATAGTTACTCCTCCTACATTATTTTTTTTTATTTCTCTATTTTATTATTAAATTTATTCAAATCTATTAATTTCAACTGATTATAACGCAAAATTAATCTAACTGAATATATTTTTCGTATACAACAATTTTACTTTGAATGTTGCTAAAAACAACAAACACAATTTTACTCTGTATTGTGAGACCCATGAAATTTAGTAATTCTACAATGGTCGAAAGTATTTCAACGTAAATTACATAGATCTCGAACTTGGTTATTTATCATAATATTAATTATTTACACTGTTCTTCAACTTATCATGTTAGTGTTACTTTTCTAATCAAGTTTGCGCTTAATTTGTCTTTGTATAGCAAATTTGTATTTCAAGTTGTTTCATTTTTTGAATTTATAGTTAGAGGGTAAATGCCATTTACGACAATGATTTAAGGTTCCAAATATATGTATATATATTCACAGTAGCATTTCAAAATGTACAAGCAAATGACAAATTTAGGATTTTTTAGTTTAACATTGTTCCACATCAAATTCTATAATAGAATCAAAGTTTTGTAATTTTAGGTCCTACAAGTAGACAAGTTATAAATATGTAAAAGTAGAAGTTGAAAATAAAGAATTGATAATATTTATATATAAGTGTGTCTTTATATATACTCTATGAAGGTCGTAAAATTCAAATTTGATATCTTCGGTTTACTTTCTCCGAACGTTATTAATGCACCATTATTTTTCTTCTTCAATAGAATACGTTATAACATGTATATCATCAATATTTCGATCCAATCAATTCATTCCCAATTAATGTTTGTCATAGAGATATTTTTGCGATTTTAAGTTTGATATAGTCACTCTTGTAATAGGATTTTACATGTGTGTGAAAGAGAATATTTTGACACAAAAATTACAAAACCAGGTGCCCCAAAATGTTTTTTGCCAACGCGATTGTCATTTGAAGCTCCCGCTTTATTCTATCTTCGTAATTTTTCTAGGAGGAAGGATAAAATTCATACATCACCATACAAACTCAACAATTCTTATCAACCATGGCAGCTCAACTACTATTCATCACTCTGATCGTAACAATTATTTCAAGTGTGTCCTTCTAATTAATTGATGGACTCTAGTAAAATTTCACAAGGTGTCGTGAGTCCAAAATCAGGTTTAAAGTCTCCGAAGTGTCCTGCAAGACAATTTTTGGAAGAACAATACCAAGAAGATTCGGTTATAGCCTCCAATGCTTAAATCATGAGATTGTTAAGAGGATAAACTCTTAGAGTAAATTTGATAAGTCAATGTTATTCTGGTGTGTGGAGGGCGTCTATCTATAAGTGTTCGTTCCCAATTATGAATGGACAATTACATTCTTACTTAAGTACTCCTTTTAATAATTATACATAAAATTTAATCATAAAAGAACAAAATTTATAAACAAAGAAAAGAAAAGTATTTAGTAGTCCTAAATTTTCTAAACTATTTAGAGACTGAATAATATATCAAACTAAAAAAGTTATAAATATGCAGATGATATCTCAATGCAATTACTTTACTAGAGGAAATATTAATTATGTTAAGAAATTTTTAAGTGAAAATGTTGTCAATATTCGTGCGTAATTTGTGTACATATAGAGATACATGAATTTAATTATATACTACCTGCAAATAATATGTGTTATTGGCAATCAATTCTTACATTTGAAATATTTTAAATAATTATGACATATAAAAGTTAGAACATAATTTGTAGGCAATTAATTAGTTACGGAAGTTAATATCTAACTTTATTGTGGATGGATTTACTTATTTAATCGAGTTTGAAAACTATGCTGGATTTCAAACCATGTCATAAACAAGTAATATTTTCGAAACCTAGATCGACCAAGTTAAACTAGTGAACATTGTCTTATTCTTTCTCAGATCGATAGCACCTTTCAGCAGTAATACCGTCGTGCGCGGTTTCATATTATTGGATAACTGTCCCATGATATCGAAATATGCATTCATGTGATCCTTTACTTCAGACGATATATATTCCCTCGTCAATTGTGCCCATCAATTTGCATTTAATGTTTTGATATTTTCTTCATCAAAGTGATTGATGCATAACATAAAATGACTCGTGCATTTTACATATTGATGTTGTGTTGAAAATGGAATTGAGATGGGAAAATATTCCATGATGAATTAAAGATATTTGTTTCATAGTAGCCTAATTCTCATTCATAAATTATAGGATCTTTAACTGTATACATAGTATATTTGTGGATATAACAAGAAGTAAGAAATATAGTTACAACGTTATCCAATCTTACCAGCATATATGCACGCACGCACACATATGTATGGCATGTATTGTATGGAAAGTAGGAATTTTTATTGCAATTCCCTGCACATATAACATACATAAGACTCACATATATGTCACAAGCTCATCAGCACCTAAAATTTCAATTAATTACATATCGCGTAATGTGCTTAAACTTAAAAGGTTGAAAATAAATTAGTAATAATCAATCATTTAATATGTGGGGCCCACTGCACACGCCATTTGTTGCGAATGATACTAACCAAAAAGTTGGCAGTTTCGGGCGTTTTGCCAGTTTTTACACTCTAACAAAAACAAGACGTTGAGACAAACCAAAAGCAAGAATATATATAGTTAAGGTAAGAAAATTGGATTGTAATGTAAGTGGAGGTTTCATGTAAACCTATACCTGAGCCGGTTTGTTTACGTTTTCATTTTCAGTGGTAAATATGTATTTTCAATTTATATAGGTCTTTGTGTGAAAGTGAAAAATATTTTTGGATTAATTAACGAGATTGTGTTTTATATTGAACTGCGGCGTCAAATGAATATATTTTCAATGAGAATACCTATAAACAAATATATTTTATTTTAATTACTATTTCAAAAACTGAAAATGAAAACATAAACAAACAAGCAAGTGTTTCAATAATAAGAAATCTTGTTTGTATTTATTAGTATTGCACTCCAGCAGGGAGTCTTTTCATTTTCAGGACCATCAACAATTAGATCTGCTAATGGGGAAAACATCATCCATGTCTTAAAACACGCACCAAAGCACAAAATCAAACTCAAAATAAAATTACTAAAGGAGTTTCTCCTTTTTTAGTTTTTTAACCTAATAATTGAACTGTAATAATACACGATGAATAAATATCACATTATAGAACTTATGATGCTAACGTACAATCAACATCAAGAGATGGAGATTTGAGAACTTCGCACTTTATGTCAAAAACCCGTCTTAACTACTATCATTTTTCATTTTGTTTGTACTAAAGTAATTCTAGAGTAATTGAACAAATATTGAATAAAGCAGTACCTGAAGGTTCAAAAGAGGCTGAATATTTATTCGAGAAAGGCTTATTTGAACTAATCGTACCACATAATCTTTTAAAAAGCATGTTGAGTAAGTTATTTAATCTCCACGCCTTTTTTCCTTTGAATTCCAATTTAAGTAGAGCGCACTAAGTTCAATTATTTTATTTGTACCAAACAAGTAGTTAGTTTATTGGAATCAAAGTAAATAAGAATGGAGTTTTCTTTGGTGACCTATGATCTAATTCTAGAAAGAATCAAAAGTTGCAAAATAACTCTTTTTTTTTTTTTTTTTACCTATTATCATTGCGAACATATATAGTGAAACAATGAAAACAATTTTTCTAAAAACTTTCTAGAATAAATGTATGAATACATAATATATGTTCATGAATGGACATAAGTGAAAATGTTGTAAATATTGCGTGCGTAATTTGTGTACATAAGAGATACGTAAATTTATATACTACCTGCAAATTATATTGTGTTATATTCAATTAATTTTTACATTTGAAAGATATTAAATAGTTATGACATATATAAGTTAGAACATAATTTATAGATAATTGATTAGTTACGGAAGTTAATATTTAATTTTACTGTGGATGAATTTACTTATTTATTTGAGTTTGAAACCTATGCTGGATTTCAAACCATGTTATGAACAAGGAACATTATCGAAACCTAAATCGATAGACAAGTTAAACTAGTGAACATTGACTTATTCTTTCTAAGATCGATGGCACCTTTCGGCAGTGATACCATGGTGCGCGGTTTCATATTGTTGGATAACTGTGTCATAATATCGAAATATGCATCCATGTGATCTTTTGCTTCGGACGTTATATATTCCCTCGTCAAATGCTTTTATAAGATTTTCTTCATCAAATGGTTGATGCATAACATAAAATGACTCGTGCATTTTACATACTGATATTGTATTTAAATAGGAATTGGGTTAGGAAAATATTCCACAATGAAGTTATTTGTTGCTATACTACATAATTCTCATACATAAATTATATGATCTTTAATTGTATAAATAGTATATTTGCAGATATACCAAGAAGTAAGATATGTAGTTACAACGTTATCCAATCTTACCCACATGTCTTATACACATATATGCACGCACGCACACATGCACATGTATGGCATGTATTGTATGGCAAGTTGGAAATTTTTTTGCAATTCCATGCACATATAACATACATAAGACTCATATGTATGTGACAAACTCATCTAGCACCTAAAATTTGAATTAATTACATATCACATAATGTGCTTAAAATTAAAAGGTTGAAAATTAATAAGTATAACAATCATGGGCCCATGCACGTGCCATATGTTGCGCATAATACTAACCAAGATGTTGGTGGTTTTAACACTTATAACAAAATAAGACATTGAGACTAAACCAAAAGCAATAATATATATGTATATTAACTCTTTCATTTATGGAAAGTAATAATTATCGGAATAATTGAAGTCAATACACAATAATTTAAGAACACACATAGCTAAATTACTCAAGTAACAAAATGTAACAAGTTTCGGAATAATTAAAGTTAAATACAAAATAGTTAAAGGCACTACAAGAAAAACAACTTAATAGCAACGAAAAAATTTGTTGCTGAAATCAGCGTCGAGCTAATTAGCATGTATAATTCTCGTTGCTAACTTAAACAATATAATATATATTTTAAACAATTCGTTGCTTAATTTGTTAGCAAGTAAATTTTTGTTGCTAAATTCGATAGCAAGTAAATTTATTGTATTAATTAATACATTAGCAACGAAAATTTTACTTGCTAATTAGCTCGACGCTGATTTTTTTTCGTTGGTATTGAGCATTTTTCTTATAGTGAGGGTAAATGCTACGTATATTTGGTCCCTTAAATTTTCGTTAAGAATCACTTTAGTCGTTCAAGTTCATTTCTTGACTTTAACACCCCTAAACTTTAATTTTTGTTTCAATTTTGATCCCCCTGACCATTTTTTGGCGAAAATGTGGCCGAATTTTGACTTTTGGTAGGGTAAAATGGTCAATTTAAGTTTAATTTTCTCACTTTAGTCCCTTAAGTTTGTAAAATTGTCAAATTAGTCATTTTTTAGACAAGAAAGCAAATTTTTTTTTATATATTTCTGTATGCTGAATATGATATAATTATTTATGTGCATAATCAAAATTTTGAACTCGTGTAAACATAATAGTAACATATTTCGTTACTTAATATAAAATAGTCTCTTTTTTTCATTTTCATAAGTTTAAAACAATTAAATTTATGAATAAATTTTATAAACTTATCTAATATGAAAATATAATAAAAAAAATCTAAGTCACTAATTTTTAATCTTAGGAGTTAAAGATAAATCTACAAAAAAGAAATCTTAACAATGTTTATTAAATACTAACAGCTAGGGTTTTGAACAAATAGTTGGTGGAATGTACTTTCTAACTAGAATATTTGGTGGATTCTATATATATATATATATATATATATATAAATTTCATTTGGTGAGATTTTTATAGAACTTTTTCTATAAATTGGAGCTATATGTTTAAAAAAACCTCTTAAAATAAATTATATATATATATACATATGAAATCCGCCAAAGAATCTAGTGCAAAACTATATTCCACCAATTTTCGATTCAAAACTCCAAACATTTAATGAATATTGTTAAGGTTTTAAATTTTTAGACTTATCTCTAATACTCAAGATGGAAAAAAAATACTAACTTAGATAATTCTATATTATATTTTCATATAATAAGTTTTTATAAAATTAAAATAAAAATATGACCGCTTGTTTTAAATTAAGCAATATGTTATTATGTTCACAAGAGTTCGAAATTTTCAATATTCACATAAGATTATCACATCATATTCAACATACAAAAATATAAATGACTTGTTTTTCTCTAAAAAAAAGGATTGATTTGACAATTTTATCAACTTAATCGACTTAAGTGAAAATCAAACTTAGATTGACCATCTTACCCTCCAAAAAGTCAAAATTTGGTCACATTTTTTTTGCTAGAAAATAGCCAGAGGGAAGAAACTGAGACAAAAATTAAAGCTTAAGGATGGTAAAGTCAATAATAAACTTGAGGGACTAAATAGATTCTAAACAAAAACTTAAGGGGCCTAATGCAACATTTATCCATAGTTAAAATATAATACAACTAAGGGTCTTTAAAAATATCTTGTCACGTTTTTTATCTTTTATTTCTTTTTCCGGCATGCATCAAGAGAAAAACTAGAAGATGGAAGCTATGGTACAAGATAGCACAAGGAACATAGATGAAAAAAGAAACCATATACCAATACCTAAAGTGGTGTTCAAGACTGAAAAAAATTCCACCAATTGGTCTTGTTGCATCTGCAAAAATGAAAAAAAAAAAAAAAAGCCCTAGGTTCTCAGTAAGGAAAAAGAATACAAAAAGAAAGAAAAAAACAACTGAAAATAGAAATAAAGGGGTTGAGTTTACTGTGCTCTTACAGCCTTGGGCAACCGATAGGGCAGGTGGGGCCAGCGGCGTGGTGAAGGTGGGGCGGGGGAACGGAAGAGAGAAGAGAGGCACGGAGAGAGGAGAGGGGGAAGGGGAAGGAAAAAGAGAGGAGAGAGAAGAGATAAAGAGGGGAGGGTGCTCCGTGATGGTGGAGGAGAGAAGAGAGAATAGATGGCTGCGGAAAAGAGGAAGAGGAAAAGGGGGGGGGGGGGGGGGGGAAGAGAGAGACGAGAGGGAAAATGAAAGAGAAGCGGGAGGAAGCATGGAATTTAATGGGTTTAAAATTGGTTTGTTATCTTAAAAACTTAAACATATTCTTTTGTATAAAGCCCAAATTTAAGTTTTACAAAAATGGGTTTCGCAACGTGGACCTTTGATAAACTTTGGGCTTTTATAATTTGAATGTGAAATTCTTCTAAACAATTAATTAATTTTATTAAATTATTTTATATATATCATTTAAAAATTAATTATATATTTAATGGTGCAGTTCGGCTTTTGACGATTTTTTTAATTATGATAAAATCAAACCAATAAATGTGCATGGTGTGATTTTATTCTAAATTTAAATTGCGATTTGGAACATGAATCATAAAAGACAATTCGATTCCATTCGATTCGATCGGGTTTGAGCGGTTATAAAATTGTTTTGATCACGCCTACCACTAATGAGGAAAGCTTCATCCATGTCTTAAAACTAGCACCGGATTACAAATCAAACTCAAAATTAAATTACTAAAGAATTTTCTCCTTTTCTAGTGTTTATAACCTCTTAATTGAACTATAATAACACGTGATGAACAAATTTCACGTTATATAGAATTTAGGGATAATTATACCGCTTTCTCCTGAAGTTTGATATAATTACACATAAATCCTTTATAGTTTAAAAATTACATCTATTACCCTGACCTTTGCTCCCATCCAAATAATAGATAATGTATAAAATTCATGTAATTTGCTGATATAATCAACAAAAAAATTGAATGAAAAACTATGTTTATCCCTACTTGACTTATAGACTTTTTGTACGTCAAACAAATTTTTTCTCAAGTTATTGTTGTTGTCGTTGCTAACGCAGTACAACAATAAAATCAATTTCCCCCAAACTATCTAGAATATATGCTCATGCAAGCACATAAGTGCAAATGTTGTCAATATTGCGTGCTTAATTTGTGTACATCATAGATCCATAAATTTATATATACCTGCAAATAATATATATGTTATAGACAACCAAGGGGAAATTGCATTTTTTATCCCACAAGTTAGGCCTGTTTCACTTCTGGTACCATTCATTACGGGAGTAGCACTTTTAGTCCCGTAACTTACAAAAATTAATAGTTTTGGTCCTTCCCCATTTTTCCGTTGTTTTTAACGGACTTGCCACTTTTTCGTTAATTTTTTGTGTTGGGGTGAAATTTTTCATCATTTCTTGCTTGGTGACATTATTGAGATGGAATATAACTAACTTTGTGAGACAAAATCAATGTTTGAAGCCACTAGGGCAAAGAAAGGGTTTTGCTCTCGTCACCCACAAAAATTAGCAGTTTTTAGTTAGTCTTATTTATTGTTGCAATTTGGTACAAAATAGAAGAATTATTGAGGAAAAAAAATTAAATGGCCGAAATGTTAAAAATGATGGCAACAAAAAACTTTATGGAAAGCTGCCAGGGCTACTACTGTAACAGAATTTTTTTTTTACATTTTTACGTTCTGCCATTTAATTTTTTGTATTTTTCACATTCGGCCATTTATTTTTTTTGGCTCATAAATTCTTCTACTTTGTACCAAATTGCAACAATAAATAAGACTTAAAAACTGCTAATTTTTTTAGGTAAGGAGAAAAAAATCCTTTCTTTGCGATAATGGCTTCAAACTTTGATTTTTTTCTCACAAAATTAGTTATATTACCCTCCAATAATGTCACCAAGCAAGAAATGGCGGCAAATTTCCTCCAACACAAAAAACTAACGGAAAAGTGGCAATTTCGTTAAAATCTAACGAAAAAATGAAGAAGGACCAAAACTGAAAATTTTTATAAGTTACGGGACTAAAAGTGCTATTCCCGTAATGAATAGTATCAAAAGTGAAACATGCCTAACTTATGGGACCAAAAATGCTATTTCCCCGACAATCAATTTTTACATTTGAAATATTTTAAATGATTATGACATATCAAAGTTAGAACATAGTTAGAGGTACAATGAAATTAAATATTAAAAATTTATAGGTCATTGATCAGTTCTGGAAGCTAATATTTAGTTTTATTGTGGATGAAATTACTTATTTATTTGATTTTGAAGACTATGTTGGATTGAATACCAAAATCTAACAAGTTAAACTAATGAAAAATAGTGTCTTATTCTTTCTCAGATTGATAGCACCTTTCAGCATTAATATTATGGTGCGCGGTTTAATATTATTGGATAACTTTACCATAATATCGAAATATGCATCCATGTGATCCTTTGCTTCTGACGATATATATTCCCTCATCAATTGTACTCATTAGTTCGCATAAAATTTCTAATAATTTCTTTTTTTTTTTTTTTGTGATTTGGTAGTTCTAACATTTAATACTAGTTAAACTTCATTATTTCATCAAGTTTAACTAGTTAAACTTTGTCATCGTCTTGCATTTGTGAAACTTCTACTATCTTTTTAATTATGTGATATTATGTACACCATATAGCATCATGTGCGTTGCACGTGTAGGGATATGCGTTTAAAGATAAATGTGACACTATTATATGTACAATATAAATTTCATATATCATTACATCTTTCCATTAATAACCATTATTTTATACTATTATAATTTTTTTAAAAGAAAAAATGAGATTATCTATTTTATTACATATTCTTCGTATACAACAATTTTACTTTGAATGTTGCTAAAAACAACAAACACAAGTTTACTCTGTATTTGTGAGACCCATGAAATTTAGTAATTCTACAATGGTCGAAAGTATTTCAACGTAAATTACATAGATCTCGAACTTGGTTATTTATCATAATGTTAATTATTTACACTCTTCTTGAACTTATCATGTTAGTGTTACTTTTCTAATCAAGTTTGCGCTTAATTTGTCTTTGTATAGAAATTTGTATTTCAAGTTGTTTCATTTTTTGAATTTATAGTTAGAGGGTAAATGCCATTTACGACAATGATTTAAGGTTCCAAATATATGTATATATATTCACAGTAGCATTTCAAAATGTACAAGCAAATGACAAATTTAGGAGTTTTTATTTAACATTGTTCCACATCGAATTCTATAATAGAATCAAAGTTTTGTAATTTTAGGTCCTACAAGTAGACAAGTTATAAATATGTAAAAGTAGAAGTTGAAAATAAAGAATTGAAAATATTTATATATAAGTGTGTCTTTTGTTATATATACTCCATGAAGGTCGTAAAATTCAAATTTGATCTCTTCGGTTTACTTTCTCCGAACGTTATTAATGCACCATTATTTTTCTTCTTCAATAGAATACGTTATAACATGTATATCATCAATATTTCGATCCAATCAATTCATTCCCAATTAATGTTTGTCATGGAGATATTTTGCGATTTTTAAGTTTGATATAGTCACTCTTGTAATTGGATTTTACATGTGTGTGAAAGAGAATATTTTGACACAAAAATTACAAAACCAGGTGCCCCAAAATGTTTTTTGCCAACGCGATTGTCATTTGAAGCTCCCGCTTTATTCCATCTTCATTATTTTTCTAGGAGGAAGGATAAAATTCCTACATCACCTTACAAACTCATCAATTCTTATCAACAATGGCAGCTCAACTACTATTCATCACTCTGATCATAACAATTATTTCAAGTGTGTCCTTCTAATTAATTGATGGACTCTGGTAAAATTTCACAAGGTGTCGTGAGTCCGAAATCAAGTTTAAAGTCTCCGAAGTGTCCTGCAAGACAATTTTGAGAAGAACAATACCAACAAGATTCGGTTATAGCCTCCAATGCTTAAATCATGATATTGTTAAGAGGATAAACTCTGAGAGTAAATTTGATAAATCAACGTTATTCTGGTGTGTGGAGGGCGTCTATCTATAAGTGTTCATTCCCAATTACGAATGGACAATTACATCCTTACTTAAGTACTCCTTTTAATAATTATACATAAAATTTAATTATAAAAGAACAAAATTTATAAAAAAAGAAAAGAAAAATATTTAATAGTCCTAATTGTTCTAAACTACTTAGAGACTAAATAATATATCCAACTGAAAAAGTCATAAATATGCAGATGAATATCTCAATGCAATTACTTTACTAGAGGAAATCTTAATTATGTTAAGAAATTTTTAAGTGAAAATGTTGTCAATATTCGTGCGTAATTTGTGTACATATAGAGATACATGAATTTAATTATATACTACCTGCAAATAATATGAGTTATAGGCAATCAATTCTTACATTTGAAATATTTTAAATAATTATGACATATAAAAGTTAGAACATAATTTGTCGGCAATTAATTAGTTACAGAAGTTAATATCTAACTATATTGTGGATGGATTTACTTATTTAATCGAGTTGAAAACTATGCTAGATTTCAAACCATGTCATGAACAAGTAACAGTTTCAAAACCTAAAACGAACAAGTTAAACTAGTGAACATTGTCTTATTCTTTCTCAGATCGATAGCACCTTTCAGCAGTAATACCGTGGTGCGTGGTTTCATATTATTGGATAGCTGTCCCATGATATCAAAAATATGCATTCATGTGATCCTTTACTTCAGACGATATATATTCCCATCAATTGTGCCCATCAATTTGCATTTAATGTTTTTGATATTTTCTCAATCAAAGCAATTGATGCATAACATAAAATGGCTCGTGCATTTTACATATTGATGTTGTGTTTAAAATGGAATTGAGATGGGAAAATATTCCACGATGAATTAAAGATATTTGTTTCATAGTAGCCTAATTCTCATTCATAAATTATAGGATCTTTAACAGTATACATAGTATATTGTAGATATAACAAGAAGTAAGAAAAATTGTTACAACGTTATCCAATCTTACCAACATATATGCACGCACGCACACACACATATGTATGGTATGTAGTATGGAAAGTAGGAATTTTTATTGCAATTCCATCCACATATAACATACATAAGACTCACATATATGTCACAAACTCATCAGCACCTAAAATTTTAATTAATTACGTATCGCGTAATGGGTTTAAACTTAAAAGGTTAAAAATAAATTAGTAATAATCAATCATTTAATATGTGGGGCCCACTACACACGCCATTTGTTGTGAATGATACAAACCAAAAAGTTGGTAGTTTCGTGCGTTGGGCAGTTTTTACACTCTAACAAAGACAAGATGTTGAGACTAACCAAAAGCAAGAATATATATTGTTAAGGTAAGAAAATTGGATTGTAATGTAAGTGGAGGTTTAATGTAAACCTATACGTGAGCCGGTTTGTTTACGTTTTCATTTTCAGTGGTAAATATGTATTTTCAATTTATATAGGTCTTTGTGTGAAAATGAAAAATATTTTTGGATTAATTAACGAGATTGTGTTTTATATTGAACTGCGACGTCAAATGAATATATTTTCAATGAGAATACCTATAAACAAATATATTTTATTTAAAATTACTATTCAAAAACTGAAAATAAAAACATAAACAAAAAAGGCAAGTGTTTCAATAATAAGAAATCTTGTTTGTATTTATTAGTATGGCACTCCGGTAGGGAGTCTTTTCATTTTCAGGACCATCAACAATTAGATCCGCTAATTGGGAAAACATCATCCATGTCTTAAAACACGCACCAGAGCACAAAATCAAACTCAAAATAAAATTACTAAAGAAGTTTCTCCTTTTCTAGTTTTTGTAATCTAATAATTGAACTGTAATAATACACGATGAATAAATATCACGTTATAGAACTTCTGATGCTAACGTACAATTAACATCAAAAGATGGAGATTTGAGAACCTCACAATTTATGTCAAAAACCCGTCTTAACTACTATCATTTTTCATTTTGTTTGTACTAAAGTAATTCTAGAGTATTTCAACAAACATTGAATAAAATAGTACCCCGAAGGTTCACAAGCGGCTGAATATTTATTCGAGAAAGGCTTATTTGACCTAATCGTACCACGTAATCTTTTAAAAAGTGTGTTGAGTAAGTTATTTAATCTCCACGCCTTTTTTCCTTTGAATTCCAATTCAAGTAGGCACACTAAGTTCAATTATTTTATTTGTAGCAAACAAGTAGGTAGCTTATTGGAATCAAAGTAAATAAGAATGGAGTTTTCTTTGGTGACCTAAGATCTAATTGTAGAAAGAATCAAAAGTTGCGATAACTCTTTTTTTTTTACTTATTATCATTGCAAACATATATAGTGAAACAATGAAAACAATTTTTCTAAAAACTTTCTAGAATATATCTATGAATATATAATATATGTTCATGAATGCACATAAGTGAAAATGTTGTAAATATTGCGTGCTTAATTTGTGTACATAAGAGATACGTAAATTTATATACTACCTGCAAATTGTATTGTGTTATATTCAATTTTTTTTACATTTGAAAGATATTAAATAGTTATGACATATAAAAGTTAGAACATAATTTATAGATAATTGATTAGTTACAGAAGTTAATATTTAATTTTACTGTGGATGAATTTACTTATTTATTGGAGTATGAAAACTATGTTGGATTCAAACCATGTCATGAACAAGGAACATTTTCGAAACCTAAATTGATCGCACTAGTTAAACTAGTGAACGTTGACTTATTCTTTCTCATTTTGATGGCACCTTTCGGCAGTGATACCGTGGTGCACGGTTTCATATTGTTGGATAACTGTGTCATAACATTGAAATATGCATCCATGTGATCCTTTGCTTCGGACGTTATATATTCCCTCGTCAAATGTGTTTATGAGATTTTCTTCATCAAACGATTGATGCATAACATAAAATGACTCGTGCATTTTACATACTGATATTGTATTTAAAAAGGAATTGGGTTGGGAAAACATTCCAGAATGAAGTTATTTGTTGCTATACTACATAATTCTCATACATAAATTATATGATCTTTAACTGTATAAATAGTATATTTGCAGATATACCAAGAGATATGTAGTTACAACTTTATCCAATCTTACCAACATGTTTTATACACATATATGCACGCACGCACACACGCATGTGTATGGCAAGTTGGAAACCTTTTTTTGCAATTTTCATGCACATATAACATACATAAGACTCATATGTATGTGAAAAACTCATCTAGCACCTAAAATTTGAATTAATTACATATCACATAATATACCTAAAATTAAAAGGTTGAAAATTAATAAGTATTACAATCATGGGCCCATGCACGTGCCATATGTTGCGCATGATACTAACCAAGATGTTGGTGGTTTTAACACTTATAACAAAAATAAGACATTGAGACTAAATCAAAAGCAACAATATATATGTATATTTAACTCTTTCATTTACGAAAAGTAATAATTATCGGAATAATTAAAGTCAATAGACAATAATTTAAGAACACACATAGCTAAATTACTCAAGTAACAAAATGTAACAAGTTTCATAATAATTAAAGTTAAATACACAATAGTTAAAGGGTAAATGCTACGTACATTTGGTCCCTTAAATTTTTGTTAAGAATCACTTTAGTCATTCAAGTTCATTTCTTCACTTTAACACCCCTAAACTTTAATTTTTGTCTTAATTTGATCCCTCTGACCATTTTTTTTGGTGAAAATGTGGCCGAATTTTGACTTTTGGAAGGGTAAAATGGTCAATTTAAGTTTAATTTTCTCGTTTTAGTCCCTTAAGTTTGTAAAATTGTCAAATCAGTAATCTTTTAGGCAAGAAAGCAATTTTTTTTTTTTGTATGCTGAATATGATATAATTATCTTATGTGAATAATAAAAAATTTTGAACTCTTGCAAACATAATAATAACATATTGCGTAACTTAATATAAAATAGTCTTTTTTTTTCATTTTCATAAGTTTTAAAAAAATTATGAATAAATTTTATAAACCTATCTAATATTAAAATATAATAACAAAATCTAAGTCACTAATTTTTAATCTTAGGAGTTAAAGATAAATCTAAAAAAAATTAAATCTTAACAATGTTTATTAAATACTAACAGCTAAGGTTTTGAAACAAATAGTTGGAGGAATGCACTTTGTAACTAGATTATTTGGTGGATTTTATATATATAAATTTCATTTTAAGAGATTTTTATAAAAAAATTTCAATAAATTGGAGCTATATGTTTTAAAAAACCTTTTAAAATAAATTGTATGTGAGTCCAAAATCAGGTTTAAAGTCTCCGAAGTGTCCTGCAAGACAATTTTGAGAAAGAAACAATACCAAGAAGATTCGGTTATAGCGCCTCCAATGCTTAAATCATGAGATTGTTAAGAGGATAAACTTTGAGAGTAAATTTGGTAAGTCAACGTTATTCTGGTGTGTGGAGGGCGTCTATCTATAAGTGTTCATTCCCAATTATGAATGGACAATTACATCCTTACTTAAGTACTCCTTTTAATAATTATACATAATATTTAATTATAAAAGAATAAAATTTATAAAAAAGAAAAAAAAGTATTTAGTAGTCCTAATTGTTCTAAACTACTTAGAGACTGAATAATATATCCAACTAAAAAAGTTATAAATATGCAGATGATATCTCAATGCAATTACTTTACTAGAGGAAATCTTAATTATGTTAAGAAATTTTTAAGTGAAAATGTTGTCAATATTCGTGCGTAATTTGTGTACATATAGAGATACATGAATTTAATTATATACTACCTGCAAATAATATGTGTTATTGGCAATCAATTCTTACATTTGAAAATTTTAAATATTTATGACATATAAAAGTTAGAACATAATTTGTCGGCAATTAATTAGTTACAGAAGTTAATATCTAACTATATTGTGGATGGAATTACTTATTTAATCGAGTTTGAAAACTATGCTAGATTTCAAACCATGTCATGAACAAGTAACATTTTCGAAACCTAAATCGAACAAGTTAAACTAGTGACATTGTCTTATTCTTTCTCAGATCGGTAGCACCTTTCAGCAGTAATACCGTGGTGCGCGGTTTCATATTATTGGATAACTGTCCCATGATATCGAAATATGCATTCATGTGATCCTTTACTTCAGACGATATATATTCCCTCGTCAATTGTGCCCATCAATTTGCATTTAATGTTTTGATATTTTCTTCATCAAAGCGATTGATGCATAACATAAAATGACTCATGCATCTTACATATTGATGTTGTGTTTAAAATGGAATTGAGATGGGAAAATATTCCACGATGAATTAAAGATTTTTGTTTCATAGTAGCCTAATTCTCATTCTAAATTATAGGGTCTTTAATTGTATACATAGTATATTTGTAGATATAACAAGAAGTAAGAAATATAGTTACAATGTTATCCAATCTTACCAACATATATGCACGCACGCGCATACACACACACACATATGTTATGGCATGTATTGTATGGAAAGTAGGAATTTTTATTGCAATTCCATGCACATATATCATACATAAGACTCACATATATGTCACAAACTCATCAACACCTAAAATTTTAATTAATTACATATCGCGTAATGTCGTTAAACTTAAAAGGTTGAAAATAAATTAGTAATAATCAATCATTTAATATGTGGGGCCCATTGCACACGCCAATTGTTGCGAATGATACTAACCAAAAAGTTGGCAATTTCGGGCTTTGGCAGTTTTTATACTCTAACAAAAACAAGACGTTGAGACTAACCAAAAGCAATAATATATATAGTTAAGGTAAGAAAATTGGATTGTAATGTAAGTAGAGGTTTCATGTAAACCTATACGTGAGCCGGTTTGTTTACGTTTTCATTTTCAGTGGTAAATATGTATTTTCAATTTATATAGGCCTTTGTGTGAAAATGAAAAATATTTTTGGATTAATTAACGAGATTGTGTTTTATATTGAATTGCGGCGTCAAATGAATATATTTTCAATGAGAATACCTATGAATAAATATATTTTATTTTAATTACTATTTCAAAAACTGAAAATGAATACATAAACAAATAGGCAAGTGTTTCAATAATAAGAAATCTTGTTTGTATTTATTCGTATGGTACTCCGGTAGGGAGTCTTTTCATCTTCAGGACCATCAACAATTAGATCCGCTAATTGGGAAAAACATCATCCATGTCTTTAAAACACGCACAAGAGCACAAAATCAAACTCAAAATAAAATTAGTAAAGAAGTTTCTCCTTTTCTAGTTTTTGTAACTTAATAATTGAACTATAATAATACATGATGAATAAATATCACGTTATAGAACTTACGATGCCAACGTACAATTAACATCAAAAGATGGAGATTTGAGAACTTCGCACTTTATGTCAAAAACCCATCTTAACTACTATCATTTCTCATTTTGTTTGTACTAAAGTAATTCTAGAGTAATTGAACAAACATTGAATACAATAGTACCCGAAGGTTCACAAACGGCTGAATATTTATTCGAGAAAGGGTTATTTGACCTAATCGTACCACGTAATCTTTTAAAAAGTGTGCTGAGTGAGTTACTTAATCTCCACGCCTTTTTTCCTTTGAATTCCAATTCAAGTAGAGCGCACTAAGTTCAATTATTTTATTTGTAGCAAACACGTAGTTAGCTTATCGGAATCAAAGTAAATAAGAATGGAGTTTTCTTTGGTGACCTAAGATCTAATTGTAGAAAGAATCAAAAGTTGCGGATAACTCTTTTTTTACCTATTATTATTGCGAACATAACAATGAAAACAATTTTCCTAAAAACTTTCTCGAATATATGTATGAATATATAATATATGTTCATGAATGCACATAAGTGAAAATGATCTAAATATTGCGTGCGTAATTTGTGTACATAAGAGATACATAAATTTATATACTACCTGCAAATTATATTGTGTTATATTCAATCAATTTTTACATTTGAAAGATATTAAATAGTTATGACATATAAAAGTTAGAAAATAATTTATAGATAATTGATTAGTTACGAAAGTTAATATTTAATTTTACTGTGGATGAATTTACTTATTTATTTGAGTTTGAAACCTATGCTGGATTTCAAACCATGTCATGAACAAGGAACATTTTCGAAACCTAAATCGATCGCACAAGTTAAACTAGTGAACGTTGACTTATTCTTTCTTAGATCGATGGCACCTTTCGGCAGTGATACCACGGTGCACGGTTTCATATTGTTGGATAACTGTGTCATAATATTGAAATATGCATCCATGTGATCCTTTGCTTCGGACGTTATATATTCCCTCGTCAAATGTTTTTATAAGATTTTCTTCATCAAAAGATTGATGCATAACATAAAAATGACTCGTGCATTTTACATACTGATATTGTATTTAAAAAGGAATTGGGTTCGGAAAATATTCCACAATGAAGTTATTTGTTGGTATACTACATAATTCTCATACATAAATGATATGATCTTTAACTGTATAAATAGTATATTTGCAGATATACCAAGAAGTAAGATATGTAGTTACAACGTTATCCAATCTTCACCAACATGTCTTATACACGTATATGCACGCATGCACAGATACACGTGTATGGCGTGTATTGTATGGCAAGTTGGAAATTTTTTTGCAATTCCATGAACATATAAACATGCATAAGACTCATATGTATGTGACAAACTCATCTAGCACCTAAAATTTGAATTAATTACTTATCACATAATGTGGCTTAAAATTAAAAGGTTGAAAATTAATAAGTATAACAATCATGGGCCCATGCACGTGCCATATGTTGCGCATGATACTAACCAAGATGTTGGTGGTTTGAACACTTATAACAAAAATAAGATATTGAGACTAAACCAAAAGCAATAATATATATGTATATTTAACTCTTTCATTTACGGAAAGTAATAATTATCGGAATA